>JASDQU010011019.1:111386-184897 GCA_032191745.1 Picea mariana
TTTAGGCACCAAGTTAAGCAAAAATGATCAAGGAAAGTCCATTGATCAAACTCTGTATAAAAGGTTAGTGGGCAGTCTTATGTACCTCACCGCCACTAGACCAGACATAATGTTTGTTGTAAGTCTTATCTCTAGATTCATGGAGTCACCCAAGGACTCTCATTAGCAAACTGGTAAGAGAATTTTGCGGTATGTGGCTGGAACAGTTGATTATGGTTTATGGTATCCTTGAGAATCAAAAAGTTTTTTAGTTGGTTTTACTGACAGTGATTTTGCCAGAAGCATTGATGACACGAAAAGCACTTCCGGTTATGAATTCAAATATGGATCAAGTCTGATTTCTTGGGCATCAAGAAAACAGCCAGTTGTTACATTGTCTTCCGCAGAGGCTGAATATGTTGCAACAACTTCCGCAGCATGTCAAGCTGTTTGGATAAGAAGGTTAATGAGTCACTTATCACCAAAGAAATTGGAGCCAACTCCAATATATTATGACAACAGTTCTACAATTACATTGTCCAAGAATCAAGTCTTCAAGAAAAAGAGCAAGCACATTGATATCCGTTATCATTTTATTCGAGAATTGGTAAATGAAGATGTAATCACTGTAAAATTTTGTAAATCAGCAGATCAGAAAGCTGATATCTTCACAAAGCCTTTGGGCACAGAAACATTTGTATCACTCAGATCTAAGCTGAGTGTTGTTAGGTTAAATGATTCTCGCGCTCCAACTTGAGGGGGTGTGTTAGACGAATAAGTTGAGAAATTTGCTCCGTGATTTGCTCCACGATTTGCTCCGTTGATTGGTTTAGTTAACTGTTAGTTGTTTTCTTCCTTGTTTTTATCGCTGAGTTGAGTGAGACGCTTCGTTGTTTACGAAGATTTCCTTTTGCATGTAATTCCTTTTAAATACCAATTCAATAATGAGATCTGGGCGCGTGTGTTTTGTGCATTCTGTCCTGGCAATTCATTTTCTGTTATTGCTATTCTGTTCTGCAGTTTTGTCAAATTGTTTTCTGTTTTCTCTGTTCTATCAATCTGTTTTTCTATCTTCCGCAGATCTGTTTTCAAGGAGAACGTCTCCTCCCAACTGCCTCTTGCAAACCAAAGATGAAGAAGGGTCTTTGGTCACCCAACGAAGATAACAAACTCACCAACTACATCTTGAGGAACGACTTCATGGGAAGCTGGAGTTATGTTGCCGAGCAGGCTGGTAAGCACCCACGTCTACTCCAATTTCAATTAGTCATTTTCTTCTTCTCCTCCTCAGTTCAATTCAATGCATTACATGCCTCCATCAACTCCAATGCAATAATAAGCCAATGCACGGAAAATACATTGATTTATACAAGTATGCAGAGATGCAGAAAGAGATGTAGGTTGAGATGGATTAATTACCTATGTTCTGGGCTTAAACAAGGTTCTTTTTCACCCCCAAGAACAGTGATAGATCATATGCTTACAATCCATTCTCGGCAACAGGTTTCTGTTTTTCCCAATTCATTTAATCAATCTCTTTCTATTCTTTGAATATTCATCACATTTCATTCCCTTATAGCTGTCTTAATTAATGTCCACAAGGACGCTAAACAGGTGCTCTCAAATTGCGAAATACTTGTCTGGACGCACAGACAACTAGATCAAGAACTACTGGAACTCTTCCAACGAGAGAAAAATCACGTTAAAATACCACCCCTCCTCCACCACCGCCACCCATGGAAATGCCGACACCATATCTAATATCCCTTCTCAACCTGATCGTATTTGCAATACCAATTCAGTGTTTTCTCATGCTGATGATGCTTTTATGTCGTTTCACTCTGCCCAAACGTACCTGGATGTCATTCCTGAGGATACAAGCCACCTAATAACGCCTTTAATGTAATGACTACTGGAGAAAATCAATCATGTGTTCCGGGTGTATTAGAATTAGAACATGAACATCCCAGTTTTCAAAATTATAAGTTTTCAATTGATAGAGATCCTAGTCTTCTTATTCTCATTTGGGTATTGACTCTACTTCTGAAAACAACAAATAAAGAAGAGTACCAGAAATGTTGGGAATGAACGCAGATAATTGATTTCATATTGAATTATATAAATACTAATTACCGTTTCTAAATTAGAGTAACTGTAACTCCTAACACTCTTTCTTAATCTAGAGTATTACATTATTAATAATGCCTAAATTTTGACGTTGAAATTGAAAAAAATATCTTCCCAAAGCTTTAGTGAAGATATCAGCTATGAGCTTTAGAACCACAAAATTAGAGGAAAATGTCACCATTTTTTATGAGTTCACGAATGAAGTGAAATTGAGTATCAATGTGTTTGATTTTTTGATGAAACACATTATTTTTCGACAAAGAAATGATAGAGTTATTGTCACAAAAAATCAGAATAGGTTCTTTTGTCTTATATCCACAATCCATCAAAAGCCTTTTAAGCCAAACTGCATGGCATTGTGTTGTTGTTGCTGCTACATATTGCGCTTCTGCAGAAGAGAAATAAACTATGGGTTGCTTCTTAGATGCCCATGAAATCAAATTCATTCCAAAAAGAAAAGCATAGCCCAAAGTGATTTTTCTGTCGTCAATACTTCCTACATAATCATTGTCAGTATAACTTGTAAGCACACTGCCTGCTGAAGTTGTGTACCACAAACCATAAGTGGTTGTACCTGCAATGTATTTTAATATCCTCTTCCCAACTTTCCAATGAGAATTCTTAGGAGATCCCATAAACCTGGTGATGCAGGAGCTTCGCCCACGACAAGCGAGCCAACATGGAAGGCAATGAACAGCCCAGCAGAAAGTTTTTTTAATTTTCATCCAAGAGGATGCACCAATGTATAAATGATGCATTTATGAAAGAAACTTTTATATGTTGTATCAGACCTCGAGCCATACGCTCTTGTCCGAAGTAGATAGATGACATTTACTTTAGTTAATGCATGTAGATAGGATTTTATTTCCAGATTAGACAGTTTAGAGTTCGAGAGGGAAAAGAGATATAGACACCCTCCTTTGTATCATAGTAACATTAGCAATCAAGCATTCAAGAGAAGAGAAGAGCAAGCAAAGAACTTTGTGAAGAACACCCATGTACAATGTTGAATTAATAGAATGAAATTCTGATTCAAACTCATGGTTGGTGTCGTTTCTCTGTGTGTATTGTTCATGTGCTTATGAATGTTTGTTTTCTGGTTATGCATTTTCTTTGTATATGATGTGCATAAGATTTCAGGTTTGAAACTGAAGTATGAATGAGAGAGAGAATGAGTTTCAATTGTTTCTCTATCTGAGCCAGGAGATTCCTGCATAGAGTGCAGTTGAATTCATCCGCAAGGAGTGCGTTGATGAGAGCTCAATAGTTTAACACTTATCCTCACTTCCACAGAAGTTGTAGGGGTTGTTGAAGCCATGCGAAGAGTGTGCAGGCGGAATTAGAGATCTCAGTTGTTAGTTTGGGCAAAGGAGATAAACGACTGTTACTGCAGTGGGTGCGCAGAGTCTGAAGGATTCAACACTTAAGAAGTTGTTGAACGTAGAGTGTAAGGAGTGCGCATACATTCCTCTGAAGGAGTCAGAGTGAATAAGCTCAAGGAGGGATAGAACCCTTGTGATATCATTGAAAGGGAGCATAGAAGGTTCGTGCCGAGGAAGGTTTCGAGCAGGAGCTGCAAGCGTATGCTTGGAGAACGAGTCTCGGCAGAAGCACTTAGTCATTTTCGAGAAATCCTCAAGGAGGAGGAATCGACGGTCAGGATTTGTAGGGGAAATTAGCGAAGTCCCGAAAACTGTCAGATCTGGGGAAGTTGCGTAGGGTTTCAGTTTTAGCGCGCAAGGAAAGAGTCAGAGCTCATCGGGACTCAACTCATCGGAGAATCGGAGTTTCGAGAGTCATAGAAATCTCATAGGAAGGAACCGCGATCCACGATTTTTTGAGAGGATTATAGCCATAGATCCCGGACTGGGTACGTGTCAGCAATCCGGAGAGTCGGGGTTTTGGTATTCGAGATTTCCCATGCAAAGGAAATGATGTAATTGAAATTGCGATCACGCGATACCCAATAGCATGATGAGGAGGGGTGACATGGAGGAGAGCACCCGCATGTGTATCGGGGTTCGGAGTTTCGGAGTTCTCGATGACGAGAGACTCAAAACCATGGGAATCGTGATATCCCAATATGCGATTTCCCGATGGAGGTAAAGGCGAAGTGGAGGACAGGTGTCAGCAGGAAAACTCTCGCAGGGAGCAAACGCCAAGTGGCATTGGCATATCGTGAACTCGGAGGTTCACGTGTTGGGAGTGCAAAGGTTTGCGTCAAAGTTTACAAGGTCATGAGAGGCAATATCCCTGTAACCATTGGTTAGCGTGTGGGTCCCAGAGCGCAGTAAAGGGGGACAGGTGGCATCATAGATCGGGAATCGGGGATTCGCGGGGTGAGGGATTTGTGACCTCGTGTATACCGATTTTTCAACGATTAAATTCCCGATTAGAGGTAAGGAAGCCGCGGACGAGTGATCATCGATATTCGGGGATTGGTTAGACCCGATTTCGTGGTCTTAAAACTCGCGATATCGCGAGGTTCGATCTCCCGATTTGAAGAAGGGAGATCACAAGGAAAGTCTGTGGGTATTGAGAACTCCCGACAGGGGGTTGAAGAGTAATTTTAGCTCTTCAGGCCAGAGAAGAAGGTCCTGGTGAGAGCGGAAGTGCTTGGTGGGTGCATCTACATCAAAGTGGTATCAGAGCGGGATTAAACTCTTTGTTTTCTGCGACAGAGAGAGGAAGAAAATTCACCATGCCACCTAGAAGAGAAAGACAATCGCCTGATCCAGAGTACAGGGATGTGTGAAGAAGAGGTAGGCCGACAGGGAATCCAGAGATGGAGAAGCAGATACGAGATCTTCGAGCAAGGTTGGAAGATATGGAAGCAACACAAAGACGCACAACAAATGCTGGAGATCTAAGTGACTCCGAAGGTGAAGCTGAAGCCGAACAACAAGAAGAAATTGCAGCTGAAGATGCAGCCAATGAGCGATTGATTAAAGCCATTGCCAGAATGAGTTCAAAGACGAAAATGGACATTCCAACTTATGAAGGAAGTTTGGATGCAGAAGAGCTGTTGGATTGGATTAGAGCTCTTGACACCTACTTTGATTATGAGGATATCGAAGAAGATAAAAAGGTAAGGCATGCTGTCATGAAATTAAAGGGAGATGCAGCATTATGGTGGGACGAGCTTCAGGCAGATAGACATTTCAAAGGCAAACAAAAGATCAAAAGCTGGGATTGAATGATTGCAAAGATGAAGGCAAAATTCATCCCAAGGGACTATCAGATCACACTGTTCAGGAGAATGCAGAACCTGAGACAGAAGTTAATGACGGTAAAGGAGTATACTGAGGAATTCTACAAGCTCAACATCAGAGCAAGTCATTGGGAGAGTGACGATGAAAAAGTTTCCAGGTATATGAATGGCTTAAGATACGATATTCAGGATGAGATGAGTATGACAACCATCATAACGGTGGAGAATGCATATCAGATGGCATTGAAAGATAAGGAAAAGCTGAGCCGTAAGCCATCACAGCGAGGCCGAGGCAAGAGCCAGCCGATAGGTAAATCAGTTGCTCAAGAAAGATTCCAGAAATCTAAGGATGACTGGAAGAGACCTCAGGGTAAATTTGAAAGAGGTGTAGCCTCACAGCGAGGGCCACATGCTGAACAGAGAAGGCAACAAAACGATCAGCGAGGAGATTATGCTGATGAAAACACTTTTCCTCGTACTAGAGGTTGAGGTAGAGGAAGAGGAGGAATCATCACATGCTACACATGTGGGAAGAATGGGCATAAAGTGGTTGATTGTCCGGATATAAAGAAGGATGGAGGAGAAGCTCATATCACCGAGGCACAGAGGTGAGCTGCTGATGCAGAAGACGTAGAAGACGAAAGGTCATTGATGATGCGTAAAGTTCCCTTAACACCCGAGAAGGAGGTGGAGGAAACAGCTCAGAGAAGAAGACTGTTCAGAACTGTATGCAAGACCAAAGACAGGAAATGCAAAGTTATTGTGGACAGTGGAAGCACCGATAATCTCGTTTCAACTGAGATGGTGGAGAAGCTAGAGCTGGAGACGATTGATCACCCAAGTCCATACAAAGTTTCATGGCTACAGAAGGGACATCAGGTGAGTGTCACTAAACAGTGCTTAGTTGACATTAAAATAGGAGGATATAATGACAAAATTTTATGTGATGTCATTCCTATGGATGTTTTCCATTTACTGCTAGGAAGACCATGGTAGTATGACAGAAACGTAATTCATGATGGGAAGATGAATACGTACACTTTAGAGAAGAATGGGAGAACACACATGCTACTTCTAATAAAAGATAAGGAGGTAAAACCGGAAGTGAACAACATGATACTTCTCATGAGTAGGAAAGAGCTTCTTATAGAAGTTAAGAAGAAGGAGGATCCACAATTCTTTGTGGTCAGAAAACCCAAAATCATTTTGACCAGCACAAGAGTGGATGATTTGCCGGAAGAAATTCAGGAACTGCTGGAAGAGTTCGCTGATATAGTGGTGGACGAACTACCTCATTCGTTGCCACCAATGAGGAGCATAAGTCACCACATAGACCTTGTACCGGGAGCTAGTTTTCCAAACAATGCTGCGTACAGGTTGACGCCTTGGGAGAACGAGGAGGTTAAGAAGCAGGTCTAGGATTTATTGGACAAATGATTGGTCAGGGAAAGTTTGAGTCCGTGTGCCATTCCAACGGTACTCAGCCCAAAGAAAGATGGAGGCTGGAGGATGTGCACCGATTCTAGAGCCATCAACAAAATAACCATCAGGTATATATTCCCATTGCCAAGAATGGATGACTTGATGGACTGTTTAAGTGGAGCCAATTTTTTTTCAAAGGTTGATTTGAAAAGCGGATACCATCAAATTCGCATGAGGGAAGGCGATGAGTGGAAGACAGCCTTCAAGACCAACGAAGGGTTATATGAATGGCTAGTCATGCCATTTGGCTTGACGAATGCACCAAGTACATTCATGAGGTTAATGAACGAAGTGCTGAAAGAATTCATAGGTAAGTTTGTCATTGTTTATTTAGATGACATATTGATCTTCAACAAGACTAAGGAAGAACATCTGAAGCATTTAGTTGCAGTAATGAAGAAGCTACAGCAAGAGAAGCTGTTGATCAATATGAGGAAATATTCATTTATGAAGACAAAACTCATTTACTTGGGGTTTGTCATATCGGCAAATGAATTGAAGATGGATCCAAGTAAAGTGGATGTAATAAAGAATTGGCCATCACCAAGAAGTGTTTTTGAGGTGAGAAGTTTTAATGGATTGGCGAGTTTCTACAGGAAATTCATCTGAAATTTCAGTGGAATTAGTGCAGCGATGATGGACACAGTCAAGAAGAAACATGAATCTTTTCATTAGACTGAAGAGGCTGAGAAAAGCTTTAATCTGTTGAAGCGAAAGATCACAGAGCAACCAGTGTTGGTGTTGCCTATTTTTTAGAAGATGTTTCGGGTGAAATGTGATGCAAGTGGCTTTGGCATAGGAGCGATCTTGAGCCAGGAGGACAGACCAATTGCATATTTCAGCGAGAAGCTGGATGAGGCAAAGGTGAAATAATCCACATATGATAAGGAATTTTATGCCATTATACAGGCGTTAAAGAAGTGGAGGCATTACTTGATCCCAAAGGAATTCATTTTGTATAGTGATAATCATGCATTACAGTTTGTAACTCAGCAGGAGAAGCTGAACCAAAAACATGCAAAATGGGTAGAGTATATGCAGAATTTTACATTTGTAATCAAACACATTTCAGGGACTGCTAACAAAGTGGTTGATGCTTTGAGTAGGAAGTGTTTGTTGCTACAGTAATTTCGAGTCAAAACATTGGGTTTTGAAAACCTTGAAGACATGTATGTAGGTGATGCAGATTTTTCAGAGGCATACGAGGCAACTGAGAATCTAGTTCTCAGAGACAGAAGCCCGTGGATGAATTACATGATTCAGAATGGACTGTTGTTCAGAGGGAACCAGGTATGCATTCTGAATTTCTCCATGAGGGAGAACCTACTAAAGGAGAAGCACAGTGGCAAATTAGCAGGGCATTTTGGCCACAACAAGACATTTACTAAGCTGAGAGAAGCATATTTTTGGCCGAGGATGAGAACAGATGTCAAGAAGTTTGTTGACAAGTGCAGAATTTGTCAGCATTTGAAGAGCAGAAAATAGAATGATGGATTCTACCAATCATTACCCATACCAGAAAGGCCATGGGAGGCGATCAACATGGATTTCGTACTAGGATTGCTGAGGACGCAAAGAGGACATGATTCATTTTTTTTGGTAGTTGACAGGTTTTCAAAGATGACACATTTTATTCCGTGTCAGAAGACCAGTGATGCGACTCACATCGCAAATTTATTTTTCAAGGAGATTGTTAGACTTCATGGTTTACCCAGAAGCATTGAATCGGACAGGGATACAAAGTTCATTGGATATTTCTGAAGGACACTATGGAAGAAGATGGGAACTAACTTAATGTTCAATTCTGCCTATCATCCACAGACAGATGGGCAGACAGAAGTGGTCAACAGGAGTCTAGGAGACTTGCTGAGGAGTCTAGTGATGGAACACCACAGCAACTGGGAAAATGTGTTGCCACAGGCAGAATTCGCTTACAATGATTCGGTGAATCGAAGCATAGGGAAAAGTCTGTTTGAGATAGTATATGACAGAGAATCGAAAGGTGTTTTGGAGCCGAGGGATTCGGAAGAAATAACGACTCAGAGCGCAAGTGCTGAGAAATTCGCAGAGGCGATGGAGGATCTTCATAGCAGGGTGAAGCAACGATTGACAGAGTCGAACCAGGAATATAAACGCAGAGCAGATCAACATTAGAGACAACTTCAATTCAAAGTTGGTGATTTGGTTCTAGCACATTTGAGGAAAGAAAGGTTCCCGAGGGGAACATACAACAAGCTGAAAATGAAGAAAATTGGGCCATGCAGAGTCCTGAAGAAGTTGGGAGAAAATGCTTATGAGATTGAATTGCCGGATGAGATCGGAATATCTCTGACATTCAATGTTTTAGACTTATATCCCTATAAGGCTGAAGAAACAGGAGCTGGAAGTGATGAGCATCCAGATATTCAGTGGCAGAAGCAGATGCTGATGGCAGAAAAGCCACAAAT
Organism: Picea mariana; assembly: GCA_032191745.1. Taxonomy (NCBI): domain Eukaryota; kingdom Viridiplantae; phylum Streptophyta; class Pinopsida; order Pinales; family Pinaceae; genus Picea; species Picea mariana. The sequence continues at coordinate 120,633 of JASDQU010011019.1, forward strand.
GGAGCATATACTTGACAAAAGGGTAAGCAAGACGACCAGGCGAAAGAAGTATTTTGAGTATTTGGTCAAATGGAAGAACCACCCAGTGGAGGATGCCAGCTGGGAAACAGAAGCAGTCATTCAAAAGCATGGACAAACCGTGCAGGAGCTCATGGACAGGAGCCCATGAGAATTTCCAAGCCGAGGAGTATGATGCAGGGGCATCGCCCACGACAAGCGAGCCAGCATGGAAGGCAATGAACAGCTCGAAAAGCTAGCATAAAGTTTTTTTAATATTCATCCAAGAGGATGCGCCAATGTATAAATGATGCATTTATGAAAGCACATTTTATATGTTGTATCAGACCTCGATCCATACACTCTTGTCTGAAGTAGATAGACGACATTTACTTTAGTTAATGTAGGTAGATAGGATTTTATTTCCAGATTAGATAGTTTAGAGTTCGAGAGGGAAAATGGATATAGACACCCTCCTTTGTATCATAGTAACATTAGCAATCAAGCATTCAAGAGAAGAGAAGAGCAAGCAGAGAACTTTGTGGAGAACACCCATGTATAGTGTTGAATTAATAGAATGAAATTCTGATTCAAACTCATGGTTGGTGTTGTTTCTCTATGTGTATTGTTCATGTTCTTATGAATGTTTGTTTTCTGGTTATGCATTTTTTTTGTATATGTTGTGTATAAGATTTCAGGTTTGAAACTGAAGTCTGAATGAGAGAGAGAATGAGTTTCAATTGTTTCTCTATCTCAGCCAGGAGATTCCTGCATAGAGTGCAGTTGAATTCATCCGCAAGGAGTGCGTTGATGAGAGATCGATAGTTCAACACTTATCCTCACTTCCACAAAATTTTCAGGGGTTGTTGAAGCCGTGCAAAGAGTGTGCAGGCGGAATTAGAGATCTCAGTTGTTAGTTTGGGCAAAGGAGATAAATGACTGCTGCTACAGTGGGTGCGCAGAGCCTGAAGGATTCAACACTTAAGAAGTTGTTGAACGTAGAGTGCAAGGAGTGCGCATACATTCCTCTGAAGGAGTTAGAGTGAATAAGCTCAAGGAGGGATAGAACCCTTGTGATATCGTTGAAAGGGAGCATAGAAGGTTCATGCCGAGGAAGGTTTCGAGCAGGAGCTGCAAGCGTATGCTTGGAGAATGAGTCTCGGCAGAAGCACTTAGTCATTTTCGAGAAATCCTCAAGGAGGAGCAATCGACGGTCARGATTCGCAGGGGAAATTAGCGAAGTCCCAACAACTATCAGATCTGGGGAAGTTGCATAGGGTTTCAGCTTTAGCGCGCAAGGAAAGAGTCAGAGCTCATCGGGACTCTACTCATCGGAGAATCGGAGTTTCCAGAATCATAGAACTCTCATAGGAAGGAACCGCGATCCGCGATTTTCTGAGAGGATTATAGCCATAGATCCCGGACTGGGTACGTGTCAGCAATCCGGAGAGTTGGGGTTTCGGTATTCAGGATTTCCCATGCAAAGGAAATGTTGTAATTGAAATCGCAATCACATGATACCCGATAGCATGATGAGGAGGGGTGACATGGAGGAGATCACCCGCACATGTATCGGGGTTCGGCGTTTCAGAGTTCTCGGTGATGAGAGACTCACAACCATGGGAATCGCGATATCCCGATACTCGATTTCCTGACGGAGGTAAAGGCGAAGTGGAGGACAGGTGTCAGTAGGAAAACTCTCGCAAGGAGCAAACACCAAGTGGCATCGACATATCATGTACTTGGAGGTTCGCGTGTTGGGAGCGCAAAGGTTTGCGTCAAAGTTTACGAGGTCGTGAGAGGCGATATATCCATAACCATTGGTTAGCGTGTGGGTCCTAGAGCGCAGTAAAGGGGGACAGGTGGCATCGCAGATCGAGAATCGTGGATTCACAGGGTGAGGGATTTGTGACCTCGTGTATACCGAATTCCCGACGTTTAAATTCCCAATCAGAGGTAAGGAAGCCGCGGACAAGTGATCATCGGGATTCGGGGATTGGTTAGACCCGATTCTGTGGGCTCGGGACTTGTGATATCGCGAGGTCCGATCTCTCGATTTGAAGAAGGGAGATCACAAGGAAAGTCTGTGGGTATTGAGAACTCCCAACAGGGGGTTGAAGAGTAATTTTAGCTCTTCGGGCCGGAGAAGAAGAAGGTCTTGGTGAGAGTGGAAGTGCTTGGTGGGCGCATCTACGTCACCTGGAAATGTAACTTGCTCAATATTTTATGTTATGTCAGGTCTTGTACTAGTAAGATACATAAGACTACCAACAAGTTGTTTATACAATGTGGAACTTATTACTGATCCCAAATCTTCCTTTCTTAATTTATTGCCAAGAACAATAGGAGTTTGAGTAGGTTTACACTTTTCCATCTTAAATTTTTTCAAAACTTCAACATTATATTTTTGTTGACTAATAAATATACCATGATCAGATTGGTCTACTTCAATGCCTAAGAAATACTTCATTAATCCAAGATTGTCATTTCAAACTCATTTTTCATGGCCGATCTAAATGCATCTAACATCATGTTTCCTGTGTAGATCATGTCATCAACATAAATACATATGATGAGAATATTACCTTGTTGATTTACCTTGATATACAAAGTAGGCTCATTTTCACTCCTACTGAAACCATCTTTGACTAAATAATGATCAATTCTACTATACCAAGCTCACGGAGCTTGCTTCAAACCGTACAAGGATTTCTTTAATTTGTACACTTGATGCTCTTGCATTTTAACTTCAAATCCAAGTGGTTGATGGACATACACTTCTTCATTTCTACTCCATTCAAGAAGGCGGACTTGTCATCCATTTGATAAATAGGCCACTTATTTTGTGCTGCAATGGCCAAAACAAATCGAACAGTATCTAATCTTGCTACAGGTGCGAAAGTTTCACCATAATCAATGTCAGGTTGTTGTGAAAAACCTCTGGCAACTAACCTTGCTTTGTGTTTCTCAATCTCACCTTTTTCATTCAGTTTAGTTTTATAAACCCATTTGAAACTTTTGACATTTTTATGTGTAGGTAGATAAACTAAATCCCATGTATTGTTTCTTTCAATAGCTTCTATTTCATTATTCATTGCATCTACCCATTCTTTTTGCTTGTAGCTTCATCAAAACAAGTAGGTTGAGATGAGAAAAATGCAAATTGTACTACACTATCATCTTGGTCATATATATCACACAAACTTCTGATTCTTTGATGATTATGGTGAGAATCTGAATCACTATGAGATGAATAATCATTATGAAACAAATAACTACTTTCATGTTGTACTTGCAATCTTGGAAGATGTTTTATTGATTCTTGATGTTCATCTAACTTTGTAGGTGCTTGATGTTCATCTAATTCAAAAGAAGGATTGTGAGAAGTATTGTTTTCCATTTCATCCCATGATTTATCTTCCATAAATTTAACATCTCTACTTACTAGAAACTTCTTAGTGATGAGATTGTATAATCTCTATGGTTTCAACTGTTCACTGTAGCCAATAAAAATGTACTTCTCACTTCTGTCATCAAGCTTCTTTCTTAGCTCTTCAGGAAAATGAGCAAAAACAACACAACCAAAATTTTTAAAATGAGAAACATTTACTTTAGATCCACTCCATTTTTCTTCAGGTACTTTACCTTGAACACTGGAATTTGGTGATCTGTTAAGTATGTAAATTGAACATGCAACTTCTTCATCCCAGTAATCTTTGGACATTTTTCTTGTTGTAAGTAAACTCTTGGCCATGTTCATGATGGTGTGATTATTTCTTTATGCCACTCCATTTTGTTGTGAAGTATATTTGGTAATCGTTTTCTTTTTAATACCATGATGTTTACAAAAAACAACAAAATCTCTTGAGTCATATTCACCACCTCCATGAGATCTCAAAACTTTGACAAATCTACCACTTTGTTTCTCTGCTTCACCCTTGAATTATTTGAATCGAGTGAAAATCTCAGATTTGTGTTTGAGAAAATAAACCCAAACTTTCGTGCTAAAATCATCAATAAATGTCGGAAAATAAAAACTTCCACCAATAGAATCATTTTTCATAAGTCCACATAAGTCTATGTGAACTAACTCTAAACACTCTTTGGCTCTATAACAAGATGATGGAAAACTATCTCGCTGGTGTTTTCCAACTATGCAACTTTCACAAGAAGGAATCTGATTAATCGAAGGAGGCAATCCTGTCACCATAGACTATCTTTGTAAAATTGTAACAAACTCATACTTTTGACTCGTAAATGACCATAACGATAATGCCATAACTCAGTTTCAGTCACATTAGAAATATTACATGCATACATCTTTCCACTTCTCATTTCTAAGGGAAACAATCTATTCTTTGTCATAGGGACTTTTGCTACTAGTCTTTTAGATGGATTAAGAATTGTGCAAGTGTTGTTGTGGAGAGTAACATCATAACCATGTGCCATTAATTGCCCTATACTCAACAAATTGTGTTTGATATTTGGTACATAGTAAACATCAGGAATATTTTTCACTTCACCCTGCTTTGTTAAAATGGGCACAACACCTTTTCCTGAAGCTTTGATTGGATGATCATCACCCAAACTAATTGTAGTAATAAGAGATGTATCAAGATTAGAAAGTAAATCATTGTAACCAGTCATATGATTGCTACATCCACTATCTAGCAACCAAACATCTTTGTCAAGAATTTGTTGAGATACTTGATATGAAAGAAACAAAGTATCAGATGTTTCACTTTATGTGACATTAGCTTTATTTCTATACTGCAAATTAAGACATATATATGGTGACCCAACTTTTTACAATAACAACATTGAATTTCTAATTTATTTGTCCATCTCTGACCATGATCTTGAGAAGACAATCTTGACTACTCTGACTTGTCTTTTGTTTGTTCGGGTTTATCTTTGGTTTGAGAACGTCCTCTACCACATCCATGGATAACTTAGTCTAAAATGCATGTTCTAAAGTACCAAGATCGGATGTCATCCTTAGTCTAAAATGCATGTTCTAAAGTACCAAGATCAGATGCCATCCTTGCTGCATGAGATAACAACGTACTAGTCAACTCTTCTATAGAAAATTTAGTTAGATATTTCGACTCAAGAAGAGCAGTAACTCCCATTTCAAATTTCTTAGGTAAACTTCTAATAACTTTTTCAACAACTCTTTGGTATGTGAGTTCTTTTTCGCCATTAATCCTAAGTCGATTCATAATACCCATAGCTTTAGTCATAAACTGATCAACACTTTCTGATTCACTCATTTTGAGGGTTTCAAATTGAGTTATAAGAGTTTGAGGTCTTACAGTTTTCATTTTATCATTAACCTTATAAGCTAACTTAAGAATATCCCATGCTTCTTTACCAGTCTTGGCACCAATAATTTTAAGAAATATAGAATCATCTAATGAAACTAAAATATATGATTTGGATTTTCCTTTTTTTGCTTAAGTTCTTCTAATGTTTTTCTTTGAACAACAGTTATAACTGCAACAACATTTGCATCAGGTTCTATGAACCCTATTTCAACACAATCCCAACATCTCTGACCTTGTAAAATGGATTTCACCTTATCACTCCAAAAATCATAATTGAAACCAACTAAAGTTGGTGCTTGAATTGACCAAGAACTAGACATTTTTCTAATTCCAAAATATCAGCCACAATTTTTTTTATATAACTTCAAGTGAATTTTTTTAGATTTCAAGGAAACTTTAAATAAACTCCAAATTTTATAAATACTCTTCAGAAAAATCTAGAGTAAGGAAATTCCAAGCCTGTAATTCTTATCCAAATCCGTCTTCCAATTCGGTAGTGGCTCTTCTCCAAACCGGTGACAACTCTATGGCACTTCTTTAAACTCACGAGCAACTCTTCTCCAAACTGGTGGCAGCTCTATAACACTTCTTCAAACTGGCAGGCGAATTCTTCAAACTGGTTGGCGGCACAGACATCAACTCAACGTTCACAACACCGTGGAAGAGAATAGTAGTAAACAACATTAATGATCAATTCTACTATATTAAACAAGTGATAGCATTAAACAACTTCTCGTCAATGCAGCCATACGCAACCTTAGTACGTAGTCACAATAGGCAGTGTTCAACGAGTATTCTTCAAGATCTGGGAGTGGGCGCACACAGCGGACTCTCTGCTCCCAAAATCACGCTCTGATACCGTGAAAACAACAAATAAAGAAGAATACCATAATTTTTGGGAATGAATGAAGATAATTTATTTCATATTGAATTATATAAATACTAACAAAATACAGTTTTACCGTTTCTGAACGGGAGTAACTGTAAACAAACTGTTTTACTAACTAATTAGTTAATGAAATTACAACCCCTAACAACTTCCACCCATACCCATGGCAGCCTCCCTACTCATGCTTTTAACCCATGGCAGCCTCCCTACTCATGCTTTTATGTGTAGCACTTTGCAAACTCAGGGGCATCATAATTATGAAACTGCAAAATCAGCATGCAAACGAACAGACAAGTCGATAGCTAGTACACTCTGACTATCTCATGATGAGCTGGCTCAGACTATTATTTTCCTGGCTGCACCATTACGGTCCCGGATCTTACTGGAACGGAGTTGATTAAAGAAAAATTCGAGTATAATTTTGATGGTGAGATCTTCAATAAAAGTGAGACCATGATCGACTATTCGCACGTTGCAGCATATTGTGGAATAAGTGGAGGGAGCGCTAGTCATTCCTATTCAAATATTGCAGCTCATTGCTCTCATGTCATTGATCGAGGATCTTATTCCACTAATAAGCCAGGAGTTGGTATCGTAGAAGATTACGATACCCCTATATGCGGCCACCCCACTTAATTCCCGCTCCCAGTTTGGTCCGCCAGCAGTTGAACGACAGTTTAACGATTTTCCGTGCGAGGATGATTGCAAGGACCGTCTAAATTGCAGATATGATGTAAATTTGTACGTCCCCATGTATACTGATATTAATAACAGCTATCAGTTTCCACATATCGATGGAGGACGGGTTGGCGATCAATGGGATATCTCAAAAATTCCTAGTGAAGAAGCGAACGCAAATCCAATTCCTAAAATTTCAAGAGGAGGAAGTGGATGGTTGACGATTCAGTGTAAGGTTTGACCAGGCCAAGTTACACCTTGGGCGCATGACAACGGCTGTATCAAGACGACTGTTGTTTCTGATGTCGATCAAATCTATTTCAGCTAAGTGATCCACTGCAATGTACCAATGACATTCGCCACGCAACAGTGATATCTGCACATTTTCATTTGTAGTTAAATTGTAATTCTAACGCTGCTCTTACATTGTGTTTTCGATATGCATATTTCATGGTTTTTTTTAATATCTATCCGAATTGGTAACTGGTTGAGATTATTTAGGCTAAGTCCAAGTTGAAATTCAGTTTGCTGCTACTATAAATCTTAGGCTAGTGTATGATTGCCACAATAAACTCTAGGTTAGTGTCTACAACCTTTTCAAGTTTAAATCATATTCCGTTCAAGTTCAAATTAGGTTGGTTGCCACTATAACTTCTAGGCAAGTTCAAATTTTGATGACTGTCACTATAAACCCTAGGCTAATTTAAATTCGGTTGACTATCACTATAAACCCTAAGCTAGTGCTAACAGCTCCCAAGCCAACACCTAGCAGGAAACTTAAGACTTAGCAAGCACTGGTAAGTCCACAAGGAAAAGTCTATCCTCCCAACGTTATCACAGCAGGTCATGCTTTATCCTAGATTTAGATCATGATGAAAAACATGCAAGCACTAGTTCCCAACCATCTAACCAAACTAAGTCAACTATATATATTCCGTGATTAGGCAAATTTTAAGTTTCAACCGTTAAGACACGTTTTTATTTTTTTTTTTCTCGCCTCAGAAATTACTGTAACAATAATGCACTAGAAATTTTAGCCATAGAACTCCTCACTAATGATCGGCCATAGAACTCCTTACTTAATTTCATGAGAGAACTTATATTTATCCATTGAGAAAATAGTTATATTTTAATCAAAAGAATTAATTAAATTGATATTTTGTCGTATGCCCTCTTCCTCATTCATTTTGGGCTTTCTCTTGGCCACTTTGGCTATCTCTCCCTTGCTTACGGGGTGGCATCCCCGGCTGCATCTCTTCTTCCTCCTTCCAAAATAATTAATTAAATTGATATTTTAAATAAATGTGTAATATTAAAGTTAATAAACCATTGAATAAATAAATTGCAATTTCAATCAAAATAATAATATGTATATATTATAATTTTAAAATATTTTTATATTGTAATTTCAATAATAAAAATAATAATATGTATATTTTGTAATTTCAAAATATTTTTATAGTTTTATATAGATTTAAATTAATAATAATAGAAATTCATAATTATTAAGTTATTTTTTCTTTTAAAGAATTTAAAATATTAAAAATAATGATATAAAATTTCAAACATAATGTCAAATAAGAAGGATGTATTCTCTGTATTCATATAATGCATGAGGATTGCATTTTAAATTTATATCCTAAGGACAACCTAAACGTTCTTAATCATAGCAGTCATGTTTATTGTTATCCTCATTGAAAAATAAGAAATGGTAATAGACCTTCATGCCTTTGTTGAAATGTGATAATTCCTTGAAAACACTGTAATGAAAGGACTTTATTTGTTTTATAGGCCTTTAAGAAAATGAAAATTGAGGATGATTAAATCCATTTTTTATTATTTAGGCTATGATGTTAATGATTTGGAGCTTGCCAAGATCCATACCAACACAAAACTAAATGGAATCACTCATCGAGACCACCAACAATGCTATTTCTATTAAGGATAGTCATTATTCACTTATGTCTCAAATCATGCAAAACTATTTTACATTGGGCTCTTAGAGCATAATCCCTAATGCATAAGTTTAATGATAGAAAAACTTATGTTACATTCTTCATAGCTTTCTTAAAATCTCCACCTAGACATGATAATTGTTATTCTAAGAATTATTGATACAAAGGATATGTTAGCTCCTTGATCTTGGGCTTAGGGAGAGGTAAAGGATATGTGATCTTGTTCATCTTGGGCTTGGGATTGGGATGAGGAAAATGATATCTCAGATACTTGAACTTGAGCTTGGTATGAGGCAAAGGGGAAACGATATTTGTAGCATTCTCAAAATATTCGACATGCAAACTATCATCACATTGAATTCAAGTTTTTTGAAAGAGAGAAGAAGAAAGTGAGAGAGTGTGATAAACAAAGATGCATAGAATGAAGAAAATAACAATGATCATTTTGGATAATAGAGGAGTGAGTATTTGATGATGTAGAAGATTGAATGAATGGAATGACAAGTATCAGAGCTATAACTCCAATTTTAGGTGGTGTGATTTACACGAGGTCCATTTTTTCCAAGTTCATATCTAAAATTAATCAAGAGCATATGAATTAGAAAAATTCATTGAGTTTAATAGAGTTTTTATCCCAAACAAAACCATTAATTTTTTTTTTGTGAGACACATTATCTTTACGATGAGTTTGACCAAACTTGTACAATATTTCTATAATATTGAGATATTTACAATCAATTATTAATAATATGTTTTGTTCCATCAAGTGTCTATTATTATAATGAGGATGACATGAACTACATACTAATTTTTCAAGAGGCTTGGGAATGTTTTCAAATAATAATTAAATATTAGATACCAATGCTATAAAATGGTTTAACATCCCCAATATAATCCTTGGTTTAATTAATACTTCTAGATATGAAATGTGGACAAGACCAAGCAATGTAATATGTGAATTGTATTTTCAAATTTTAATAAATATAATTTTATGCCAGTTGTTTGGGGATATGAACAGATGTGGGGGATGAATTAATCCACAAGAGAGGGGAGGGTCTAAGAGAATTTCTAGGAGGGTTCCAAGGGGAAATTACCCATGTCTATTAATTCAACCCACTTTCTAAAATTACTATTTGTATATGAACCTTCTATTGTTGAGTGTTTCCAAATCTAATCATTGAATACATGTAAGAGATTAGGTGTGAGAATTCACACCCCATAGTTATTGGGAGCATGGGGGTTGAGTATAATCAGTTGGAAGAAGTGTGTAAGTCAACCAAGTAATCCAAAAAGAGAAAATAAATATGGGCAGTTACAACAGTTTTCGATAGTGAATGTTCTTGCATAGGCCTTCTGAAAGCATCACTAGATCAACCAATCAACCACCTGACTACTATAGTTTCACCGAGAACAACACTAAGGAAGATACTCTCTAGTACCTGGGTAATCGGGTAGTACAACTAAGGGTACAGTTGAGCCTCATAAGTTGGTGCCTTGAGATATTGGGTTGAGTATGACTACTCGACCCCGCATGTATATGAGAGAGATATAGTATAGGGAAAGAACTTGACTATAGGAACCTTGTAAGCCCTAAACCTTGGGAAAGAAACATAACAAAAAAGGAACATACAAAATTTATTGTTGCGCAATCTTGTTTCCTCCATTTTGGTTGCAAAATTCCTATAAAATGTATTTTCAGTTAGCAATTTGGGCCATTTGTTAATGCAGTATTATTTGGGGTGGATTATAACTATATATAAGTAAAAAAAAAATGAGTATAGTTGTCCCAACAGAACCCTTATTTAGGACCAATCCCATTGGATTCCTCTCTTCTCTCTGATTACCATGGTACATATCATTTCTAAGATATTTTTTTCTTGGACCCAACCCCCTTCCCAACACCCCTATTTGGGCCCTATCCCATTAGATTCCTCTTTTCTCCCTAATCGTCATGGTGCCTATCGCTTGTCACCATTTTTCTTTGTGCTCCCACCCACCCATTGTGACACCCTTATTTTCCACCTATCCCATTTTCTTCCTCTCTTTTCAGTGTCTATCATGATACCCCTCACTTGTGAATTTTTTCAGTGTGGACCCGCATACCCATTGTTTATTTTTCCCAAATGGCCACCACCCACCCAAGAACTCAATACCTTTATTGCCGACAAACTATAGAACAAGGAGGAAATCGAGACTCTAAATTAGAACATTAGCAAGCTCAATTCCTTTGTTCAAATCCTCTAGTTCAATGTGCCAACATCAAAGACATCAAGGACACACTTGACTAATCGATGGGTCACTCCTTGAACCATAACTCTTATGAACAACCTTCCAATGAGGAAGACAATCAATCTTCCCATTACCAAGTTCCTCATTACACCCACCATCCTCGATACCTATTCCTTCCTAGAATTGAGGTGAACAAATTTGATTGCTCAGATCCCATAGGATGGGTCGTTGAAATGGAAAATTATTTCTCTTTGCATGGGATTGCTGACTATTTAGCCAAGATTCGTTATGGTATACTGCATCTGGATTTGAAATGTTGGCAATGGTGGTAATGGAATAGAAAGGAAAGCAAAGGATATTTTTCTTGGACACAGTTTGTTGCATATATTTATGATGACTTTGACTCTAAAACCCACAATTTAGGCCATTTGACCAAGTTGAAGTATTCAGGGATAGTGGAAGCATTTACCATTTCCTTTGAGCAATTGAATTTCATAATCGAGGGCATGTCAGATGCCTTCTTCCGAGAATTCTTTATCACTGGCCTAAAAGATGAAATCCAATGCCATTTTTTCATGGCACACCCCCAGACTTGGTTTGCTAGCTACTCAGTCAGCCAAGGAAGAACAATAGATTGTCTACTCTTTGATCAGAAAACCATCATTTATTCCTCTCCCTAAACCCACCACTCCCTCCCCTCCTACAACTCCCTTGAATATTAAGAAATTAACCCAAGAAGAAATGGTTGAACAACAACTCAAGGGTCTTTTCTATAATTGTGATGAAAAATATTTTCCAAGGCATAAGCGTAAGGAACATAAGATTTTTATGGTAATATATAAGCATTTGAATAGGGGGAAGTTGTTTCCCATGTGGATGAGATACCACCACGAGATAATCAGAATCCACCTTCTGATCCACCAGTAGTTGAACCAGTGATTTCACTGAATTTCATCACTTGGTTCTCTACTCCCTAGACCCTCAAGTTAATTGGTTAAATTAAGAATAAAAAATTCATCGTCCTCGCTGAAAATGGTAGGACCCATCATTTTATTCATCACCACAATTCCCAATAAGTCAATTGTTATATCTGTGTAATCAATAAATTTCAAATCATGATTTCCAATGGAGGTTCTATAAAATGTGGCGGGTGTTGTGAAAATGTGTGACTCCAAATTGGTCAATATCACCTAAAATATCATATGTTTACCATATACATGGGAGGTTGTAACATTGCTCTTAATTCCGAATGGATATACACTCTTAGACCCATTCTCATGGATTTTAAAGAATTAACCATGAAATTCCAACAAGATGAACAACAGTATAAGTTCCAAGGAATCACTAGAAGATCCCCTAAGATTATTAGTTCCCATCAAATGGAAAATCTCCTAAAAAAAGTCCATTATGTAATCATATCCCAACTCCACTCCATTCAATCCATTTACACACCCTTTGTGCATCCTGACCTCCAATATATCCTCTCTCAACACCAAGTTGTTTTTACCACTCCCCTTGTACTTCCCCTTGCCGTGGCATCCATGATCATTCCATTCCTCTCATATCATGCAATCTTCCTCCAAATGTTCTCCCTTATCATCATCCCTTTTACCAAAAGAGTGAAATTGAGAAACAATTTCAAGAATTTTTCGAAGCCAGTGTTATCCATCCTAGTAGCAACCCTTCCTATTCTCCTATGGTCACGATAATCAAGAAATAAGGTACTTGGCGAATATGTCCTTATTTTTTTTTTCCCCTCAACAAAATCACAATCAAAGAAAAATTTCCCATTCCTATCATTTATGACCTGTTGGATGAAATGAGTTGTGTGTGGTACTTCAACAAACTTGATCTCCATTATGGATATCACCAGATTTGTATGAAAGATGAATTCATTCCCAAGACTGCATTTAGAACTCATGAGGTTCACTATGAGTTCTTGGTAATTCCCTTTGGCTTCTGTAATGCTCCCTCCACTTTCCAAAGTCTGATGAATCATGTATTATGTCATTTTCTCTGTCATTTTTTCATAGTTTTATTTGATGATATTCTCATCTATAGAAAAACTTGGACAACCCATCTCGCACATGTGGATCAAGTTCTCCATCTACTCTCTCAACACCAAATTTTCCTCATACAATATAAATGTGTCTTTGGAGTCTCGAAATTGGAGTACCTGGGTCATATTGTTGGAAAGGATGGTGTATGGGTGGATCCTAAGAAAATTGAAGCTATGCAGGATTGGCCTCTCCCTAAAACTCTTAAGAGCTTGCGTAGTTTTCTGGGTTTAATGGGATATTATTGTAAGTTTGTTCGAAATTATGGAAAAATTGCATCCCCTCTAACTACTCTCCTTAAAATGAATTATTTCACTTGGACTCCAGACACTGATCAATCCTTCCAAGACTTGAAAGAAGCTATGTGCAAAACCCTTATCTTTGCACATCCTAACTTCACAAAGACTTTTGTATTGGAATGTGACGCTTATGGGAAAGGAATTGGGGCCATCCTCATGAACAATGGTAGGCATTTGGCCTTTCCTAGAAAAAACAAATTATAGAGACATTTGGGCCAATCCATTTATGTAAAGGAAATTTTATCTATTCTACATGTTGTGGATCTCTGACATCATTATATATTGGGGAAACGCTTCCAAATTAAAATTGATCATCAGAGCCTCAATTATTTTTTGGAACAATGAATTTCATCCATATAGCAACAAAAAAGGGTGACCAAGTTATTTGGCTATGATTATGAGATCATTTACAGGAAGGGAAAGGAAAATGTGGTTGTGGACACTATTTCCAGGAAGTATGAAGAAGAAGAATCCATTTTCTTCCCTCTCCTTCATTGTACTAGACTGGCTCTAAGATTTTCGTTATGAATGGCTATAAGGCCCCAAAATATCTAGCCTCATCCAACAAATAAAACACCATTCTCTTGTTTCTCCAGGGTACTCTTGGCACAATTAAGAGATTCACTACAAAGGTTGTTTTTATTTAAGAAAAACATCACAACTTAAATCCGCGATGCTTTATTATCTTCATGCTTCACTCACAGTTGGGCATTCAAGGTTTAACAAGACCTATGAACGGGTCAAACATTCATTTTTCTGGGATGGTATGAAACATGAAATCTGCACCTTTTTGGTTGAATGTGACATCTATTAATGCAATAAGGGAGAAACAATAAAATATTTGAGTAGAATCCAATCAGTTTTAATTCTCCCTTCCATTTAGAGACATATTTCTACGGATTCCATTATTGGCTTAGTTGTATCAGGCCATAAGTTAGTCATCATAGTGGTAGTCAATCATATTTCCAAATATGTTCATTTATGTGCTCTTCAACACTCCTTCACCACATCCACAGTGGATCAAATTTTCATGGATAATATTTTCAAACTTCATGGCATGCCTCATTCTATTGTCTTTGACCGAGATCGAACTTTCACCAACAATTTTTGGTATTAATTGTTCAAGCTCCAGGGAACCTAATTGCATATCAACGCCTCCTATCATCTCCATATTGATGGCCAAACCAAAGTTATAAACAAGTTTTTGGAATCATATTTGTGGTTTTTTTCGTCCAACCGACAAAACCAATGGGCTTAGTGCTTACCCCTAGCTAAATGGTGGTACAAAACATATTACCATACAACTACTCGTATGACTCCTTTTGAAGCAGTCTCTGGCCAAAATCCACCACCCGAGCTCTCAAACATTATAGGTGTCTTGAAGTTTCAGGAGGTTGAAAAATACATTACAGTCCATGAGGTCATTATTCATACCCTCAAAGACAATTTGGTCATGGTTCAAAATCACCTGAAGCCAAAAGTAGATCAGGTTCATTCTGAACACCAATTTGTTGAAGGGGACTAGGTGTTTCTTTGTCTGCAACCTTATAATAAGACTTCACTCAATGTTGAACACTCTCAGAAACTTGCTCCCAAATTTTATGGTCTTTATAAAATTCTGAAATGAGTGGGATCCATGGCCTACCAGTTACCTCTACCTGGTCATTCTAAGCTCCATCATGTTTTTCATGTCTCATGCTTAAGGAAAGTGATTGGAAGTAAGTTTCAAACTCAAACCAGTCTCCCCGAGTTGGATGAAGAGGGTTCCATTTGGTTGCAACCACAAGAATTATTGGACTAATGAGAGCCTCGTTTCCATCAATGCACCATAAAGGAAGTGTTACTTTAGTGGAAAGATACAAATCCATAAGATTCCACCTGAGAGTTGGCCACCATTCTACAACAATTTCCTCATCTCAAGCCTTGACGACAGGGTTGTTCCTCAAGGGGGAGGGCATGTTAGGAATCTAACCTCCCTAGCCACTCATGTAGGTAGAATGATATGTTTTCCATGTGATAAAGGATGATGACATTAGTTAATAAGTCCTATTTAATAAATGTGAACAAGTCAATGTAATAAGACCTAATAGAATCTTCCACTTCTAAAAATATCTTCCTTTATAATTTTCTTTAGAAGATAGAATTAGTAAAAATAAGAGTAGGAGGCATGATAAACTTAGTATTGAGAAATATTGTAATAAAGATATGCTTTGTTGGAGGCTTCCCCCTAAAAGAGGCAAGTGAACAATGCTTTCTTTGATTAAATTTATTATTTATGGCAATTTCTCTTCTCAATGTTTTTTTGTTCCATTGATGTACGATAAATATTCTTGTTTTTTCATATTATATTACATCTGGTACATTATGAAGAAGAAAAGAGAAGAAAATAATCTCTTGGAGTTGGAGCAATCATGAAGGGAGAATTATGGGGAGTAATTGGAGCAGAAGACTAAAGAGATAGGTTTTCAAGCCGAAAGAGTGAACTCATGTGTGACTTGCATTGTAATAGAAAGTGATTGTTGTTGTTTTTCTTGGTAATTTTCCTTGTAGTGATCTCTCTTGAGTTTCCCAGTAATTAGATTCCTCGTTACCTATTCCAATCAGACCCTGATAAACCAATGGAACACCCGATGTACTGAGAGAAGTGAATGGGTACATTGCTTGTGATGGTCAGGTCAAGAGGAAGAGAGTTGGTGGAAAATCAGGATAGTTGTAGGAGAATACCAGTTGCTTCTGGGATTTTTCTGAGTTGTTAATGGACAGTGAGAGACCACCTTCTTTTGTGGATTTTTAGCCCCAAATTAGGGGTGACTTGCTATTGATATTTGGAACAACAAGTTCATGGTTGGGTGGAATGCCTATCTCAAGCAACTAGTTTTATCTTGTTTTTGTGTTTCATTATGCGTTTAATTGTTTTGTATTAGCTCTATTTTTGAGAAAAATTTATGTGTTGTCATGTTGAGTTATTTAAACTGCATTCATGTCATTTTTAACATGTTTTACATTCCTTTAATAAATGGTATGATTCAATAGTTAAATTTTCATAGTTGGAAAGATACATAAAATTAGTTAACTGAAAATTTTAAGATTTATTTGTATTTAAACATGTAATGGACCTGAACTGGGCTAGAGAATATTACATATGGAATTGTAATCACACAATTTTTACTTGTCCAATCCCAAGATAAGTAAATCAAATCTTGTGTAACTTTGGGATAACCCACCATTGTAACCTTAGAAGGAAATCTCCACGTTTTAGGGATGGATGAGGTGAAACCTAGTGGAGGCATCCTCGGTAACCTCTAGAGATATCGAGGAAGTATACTAGTTTGGATGTCCCTCTCAGTGGTTACCTAAGTCAAATTTCTATGACTGTAAAATTGAGGAAGGAAGGTTGTCTTGGGTACCTTCCTGGAACAAGAACAGTTGAAACACACACACACACACACACACACATATTGATTTCCAAGTACAAGTATGAAATATAACCTCAAAAGACAATAGAAAACATAAATATATGATGATTGATGTAAAATTGCAACAAGATGACAGTTTATAATAGCCAATAATGTTTTTCAACAACCACAAAAAAATCAACTCAAAATTACATGAAATTATAGGGTAAGATTAGCATTTATCAAGTGGATCACCTAACACTTATCCCAAGAGATTTATAAATATGTTAACTAGTTGTTAGATTGAGTTATGCAACAAATTACAACAGTTAGAATGGTTGTAGCGAAGGTTTGCAACAACAACAACTAAATTAGTAGTTAGGACCAACGACTTACCTTAGAGGCATGAAGTTACCATCCTAGGGCATGGAGTCACCCTTCTAGGGTTTATTTTATGTATTATTCACTTATGCACATTTTAGAGGTAGACTTAAGGGGTTGACCCTCCTTTTATTATCGAAAAATTATATTTGCAAGGTCTCTTATAAATAAGATACCTAGCCATTTATTTTTATCACAACTCTCCTCTCACAAGAGGAATTGGATCTGAAACTTTTTCCCTATTGGAAACATTGACTCTTTTACTTATGTGACACACCCACTACCATAATCAAATTTTCATTGATTTCTGCAGAATCAGAGCCCCTGAAATAACTACGGAGGCCTAGCATAAGCTAGCTCTTTCTCTCTCTCTGCTCCCATGTGATCGCGGGTCATGATCACAGGTCAAATAATCATGGTGCCTCTTTGTATTTCACGCATCGACGCTACAAGGATGTCGAACCGTTTGACTCTACAACCGCCAAACCACGGCAGGGTTAGTGACTGGCTAATAGGGACGAATCCCTACAGGGTTAGCAAATGGCCATTAAGAACGGCCCTGTCGCGCGGTTGAGTGGAGTACAGGTGGCGAGAGGGGAAACATGACATGGTGGGTGACGTGACAGGAGACGGGTCCCACTTCACACGCCACACCATTCCAGACCATCCCCCCCCTATTAAAGGCAGAATGGCAAGGGGGGTCCGTAATTTTCCTGAATGTCGTTGATCAAGGCGAATAAATCCTGACCATTCCAGAGTTGTGCATTCGATTCCGGACCCCCCCCTCACCACTAAAGGCAGAACAACAAGGGGGATCTAGAATGAAGCCTCAGCCATAGATCTGGGCAGGTGGACTCTGGACATCAAGATCTTCTCGCCACTTACCCTAAGGTGCATTCACACCCCAGCTTAAAGTTGACATCTCTTCCTCACATCTGATGGTCGTTATAGACCCTGAGATCCTCCGAAAGAATCTTGTCCGTTCATCGGAACTTAACCACATGCTAACATCTCGATAGTTATAAGTCTAGATTTCAGGGTTTGAGAGCACAAGGGAACATGCCCTTCGGTATCCCGAGTGTCGAAACGTCAAAGTACCAAACAAACCTAAATTGGCGATTAGCCCCTTGGGTTATGCCTTGGTCAATATGACCTCTTCCCATATGACCACAGTCTCTCTTCCATCGGGATTTATCAAGGTGAGAGCCTGATCTCTTGTCAACGGGACTCCCGAATCCCCGATCCTTGATTTCCCGAAACGGGTAATCTCTCGACACGTAGCCTTCCGAAATCGGTCGGTCTACGACTACTTTGGGGTTTCCACCATGGAACATCTCAATCTCTTTTCACTACAACTCCCAAGTTCCCGATTCTCGATTTCCCGAAATGGGAGATCTCACGACATGTGGCCTTTATTAATCGGATGACCCAAATCTATTTCGGGATTTCTACCATGGAATTCCCTAATCTTTCGTCACCAGAACTCCTGAGTTCCCGATTCCTGATTTCTCGAAATGGGAGATCTCACGACATGTGCCCTCCTTTAATCGAACGATCCAGATTTATTTCGGGGCTTTCTCCCTTATTCACTGGGGGTTTAACCCTCAGGTATCTCCTGACAGATCCAACGGCTGCCGAGTTTTCCATCCGAGAGCTGATGGCTCAGACAGGTTCCTAACTTGTTCATTCTCCCGCAACTTCCTGGACGGGGAAAAATCAATGGCCCAGATGTTCTCATGGACCTTGGGGATCTATGATCCTGATCTCTTCACTACCCACGAAGACACAGAAAGACAAGATGGTAAGGCGTTTAACACCGTACTTCCTCCTACCAATCTAACAGTCAGGTGTGACCATAGATTTCCCGATGGGATCTCGTCTGTCAATCAACACCTATTCAGGGTTAAGGCACTTAACACTCTAGTTTCTTCTTCCGATCTGATGGTCGTGAGTGACCACCGATCTCCTGATGGGATCTCGTCTGTCGATTCGATACTTATCAGGGATTTCTTAAGGCCTTGCGCCTTCATGTCCTTCTTCTGGGTTCTTGATGTCTTTTTCAAGAAGGGTATCTCTATGGGGAGGTTTACCGAGGGAACTATCTGAGGCAGATAAGGGTATCTCTCTCCCAAGAACCAAGCGTGAAGTTTGAATTAGATTAGTATGCATATAAATAACAATTTAAGAGAACATAAGCCACACGTAGTCTTTACATTATAAACATACAACTACCAGTACTGATAAAAACATCATACAAACATTCTTATACTAAAATTATTCACAGTTTCACAACTTATGAGCATAATTGTCAGAATACATATATTTCAAGATGCCAAAGGCAAAACACTTATCAGAAAGTAACACTAGGGGTTATGCAACTGTTGATAGGGGTGCTCATTTCCACCCAACCGTAGGCTCAGCAACTCCCAGCGGATTTACCACGATACTGCAAGACCGTGTCTCTGTTTGCCAGTGACCAGGAGCGAAGGTTACTCTCCTTCCTCTCTGCTATCACTCACTCTACATATCACCAGAGTTCTCTTTTTCCCGTCGCATTGTCCCCCTTCAATCGCTTCTCCCCCATGCCTTATCCTCTTGCGAGGTTGCGTGTGGTGTGATTTCCCTCGCACTGGTCAGGCTTGACGGCTCTACAGATGGGCGGTTCACCTCCCCATCACTCATTAACTCCTAAGGATCCATCTACCTACCAGCCTGCGAGACATTTAATTCGGGGTCAACGAGCTGCTTTTGGTTCTCTGGGCTAGTGGAGTCCAAATACAGTATTGATTTTTGGTGGAAGTTAACGCCACCTTTTCAGGTGCCCTCCACCATTTTTTTGCAACCATCGTGGTCTCTTTTTCATCATATCCCCTCTCAGTAGTCCTGCAATATAAATTCATAATATTATTCACATTCATCAACCTTTTCCACAAGGTCCATTCACATCACATATTCACATTTCTGAGTTTTCCACAGTTCTTGGCTAGTCCAATAATTTTTACAAACTGGGGGAAACATGGTGTTACAAATCCCTCCCCCTTAAAGGAACATCATCCTCGATGTTCTTATCTTTTAACATAAATTGCATGTACATAAGTAAAAAAAATTGGATATGCTTGTCTCCTGGCATCCTCCAATTCCCATGTAGCCTCATATGGGCCAAAATGTCTCCATTGCACCTTTACCTGTACAATGGTTTGGTTCCAGAGTGAGGTTTCCTTTCTATCCAATATGCATTGGGGTTCTGGTAGAAATTCTCCCTCCGGTTCCACCTGGATCACAGACCAGTCAATTATATGATTAGCATCATGTACATATTTCTTCAATAATGAAACATGGAAAACATTATGTACTTTTATTGTGGGAGGAATTGCTAGCCGATAGGCTACAGGTCCCACTCTATCTAGAACCTCAAAGGTTCCACAATACCGGGGTGCCAACTTGGCACAAGCTCCCATTTTCAGGGAACTCCTTCTGGTCTTAATTCTGAGATATACATGGTATCCCATTTTGAACTCTCTTGGAGTTCTCTTTTGGTCGGCATAACTTTTCTGTTGGTTCTGAGCGACCTTCAGATTTTGTTTTATCTAAGTCACTTGTTGTTCCATTTCTTTCAACATCTCAGGTCCAAAATAAATCCTATTTATAGGATCACTGCAGTTGACTGGAATATTACATGGCCTACCATAGAGGACCTCAAAAGGACTCATCTTTAAAGATGCTTGGTAGCCGTTGTTGTAGGCGAATTCTACCAATGGCAGGTAGTCTTCCCATTTCTTGGGTTGATGCATTATATGCATCCTTAACATATCCTCTAATATTTGATTCACTCTTTCTGTCTATCCATCGGTTTGAGGGTGATAGGCGGTGCTAAACAACAATTTGGTCTCTAAACCAGCCATCAGTGATTTCCAAAAATTGGAAGTAAATTTGGCATCTCTGTCAGACACTATCTCTTTCAGCATACCGTGCAGTCTAAATACCTCTTTCATGAATACCTGGGCGATATCTATCGCCTTGCAGGTTGATTTGACGGGGATGAAATGAGCAGACTTGCTCAGTTTATCCACCACTATCATAATGGCGTCATTCTGTTTGATTGAAGTTGGCAATCCATTGATAAAATCCATGGAGATGGTTTCCCATTTCCATTCTGGGATGGGTAAAGGGTGTAATAGTCCTGCTGGGTGTCAATGTTCTGCTTTAACCTGTTGGCACTCTATGCATTAGGCCAAATATTTGGCTATGTCTTTCTTCAATCCAGGCCAATAAAATTGTTTCCGGGTGGCAGTGATCATTTTCTGGTATCCTGGGTGACCAGAATATGGTCTTTTATGTAGTTCATCCATAATGAACCTCTTCAAGTCATCATAATTTGGAATGTACAGTCTATCTTTGTAAGTGAGCAGACCTCCTTCGGTCATCTGGTACCCTTCATATTTTACTCCAACGGGTTCTTGTTGTAGGTACAGGGTCACATTCTGAATTTAAGGGATCTGTCTCTTGTGCATTTCTGACTCTGTTCTTGACATTTGTCTCGCAGGTACTCACCGCTGCCAGGTGAATTGTTTTCATGCTTCTGCTAAGGGCATTGACCACCCTATTTTCTTTCCCTTTAATGTGTTTGATTTCAAAATCAAATTTGCTAAGGAAGGCCATCCATCTAGCTTGTCTGGCATTGAGCTTTGGTTGGTCAAACAAATATCGCAATCCATAGTGATCTGTCATAAGTACAAATTTTCTTCCCAAGAGGTAATGCCTCCACTTTTTAAAGGCATGCACTATGGCAACTAGTTCTAGATCATGAGTCACATAGTTGAATTCATGTCCGTTCAATTTTCGAGATTCATAGTAGATCACACTTCCTTTCTACATAAGGACTCCTCCGAGCCCTTCTGTACAAGCATCTGTGCACACAAGGAAGTCAGCTTCTGGGTCAGAAATTTTCAACATGGGTGCATGGGTCAGTAGATGTTTCAGGGTTTGGAATATTTCTTCACATTTCTGTGTCCATAGGAATTTTGTCCCCTTCTTCTGGAGGGCAGTGATTGGACAACCAATCTTGGAGAATCCTTTTATAAATCTCCTATAGTATCCTACTAATCCCATAAAGGATATGATGTATGAAACATCCTTTGGGGTAGGCCATTCCATGATAGACCTGATCTTGTTAGGATCTACTGCTACCCCTTCCTCGAACAGAACATGTCCCAAGTAATGTATTTGCTTCTAGAAGAAGTCACATTTGTTGAATTTAGCATAAAGCTGATGCTCTCTTAGCACTTGCAGCACAAGTCTAAGATGCTCTTCATGCTCTTCTCTATTCTTAGAGTAGATTAATATGTCATCAATAAAAACTAGTACAAATTTATCTAAAAATTTACTGAGTACATTGTTCATTAAGCACGTGAAAGTGGTAGGGGCATTGGTTAACCCAAATGGCACTACCACAAACTCATAGTGACCATACCATGTCCGGAAAGTGGCTTTATGGATGTCTTCACCCTTGATTTGGACTTGATGGTATCCTGACCTCAAGTCAATCTTTGAGAAAATAGACGCACCTCCCAACTGATCGAATAGATCATCGATCCTAGGCAAGGGGTACTTGTTCTTTATGGTTACTTTATTGAGTTGTCTATAATCTATACATAGTCTAAGGGTTCCATCCTTCTTTTCACAAATAGGATTGGTGCTCCCCATGGGGACACGCTGGGTCGAATATAACCCTTATCCATCATTTCTTTCAATTGCAATTTGAGTTCCACTAACTCAAGTGTGCTCATCCGGTAGGGTGTCCTAGACACCGACACCGCTCCTGGTGCAAGTTCTATTGAGAAGTCAATGTCTCTTCTCGGAGGTAGACCCGGTACCTCTTCTGGAAACACATCTCTGTATTCTCTCAGGATAGGGTGATCATCAGGGCTTGGTTTATCACCTTCGATTGTTTTCAACACCTGTATTGAATATAGGGGACATCCTTTTCGGCAATACTTTCTCATTTGCAGGGCTGATATTTGTCTCACCGAGATAGGTTTTCAGATCCCTTGAAGGGTTATCCTTTTTCCTTCCTTGCTCACACATTCTAAGGTTTTATGGTAACAGTCCAGTCTGGCTTTATGGGCGGCTAGCCATTCCATACTAATCAATAGATTGTATGATCCTAGGGGTAATACATTAAGGGTTTCTTGGGTGGGGAATTCACCCAACATTAACTGGTAGGCTGGTATGACCTCTGCTACGCTTCTTTTGGTGCCAGTGGCTAACTGTACCAACCATGGCTTGGTTTGTTTTTGTGGCTGTAGTTTGCACTTATCAACAGCTCTAGGGGCTATATAACTCAAATTTGAACCAGGGTCAATCAAAACAGACACTAGATGGTTGAAAATCATAACTTCTATCTGCACCACGGAAGCTTGGTTGTCAGCTTGGTTATTATCCAAGGCTGCATAAATCCGAGGCACACTCCTTGCCACATCATTGACTGTGGTAGCTTCCTGAATGCTATAAAATTTCTGACTGTTCTGTTTTTGGTGTGGACAGTCTCTCAAGAGATGCTCTTCTCCGCAACCCCATCATTTCAAAGGTTCTCTCCTTGGGTTATCAGTCTTCATTGGTATAGGTCTAGAAGTTTTATTTCCGTCCAATGAGGGAAAGTTCTGCTGGAGTACACTCTAGGCTGGAAAGTTCATTTTCGGGTTCTTCTTGTAGTTCTTAAATCCTAAGGATTTTATCCCCTTTTTCTAAAATCTTGAACCACTCTTAAGTTTCTGGTCTTCACGAGGCTCTGCTCGACGTCCATATTGTTCCTGACAATATGTTTCCTTTCGAATAGTGTCTTCTAAGGTCTTTGGCTCATCAAATTCAATTCAGTGAAGGTATTCCTTGGGTAGTCCACTGATGAAGCATTTCACCTTCGCCTTCTCTGCTTTGATCTAGCGTACATATTTGATCTGAAAATAGAAGGCTGACTTGTTATGCTATGCAAGCACCCTCTACCTCATAAACTATTTCTTAACAGGACCTTGCTTCATGTGTTAAAATGTGCAAACTTGTTTATGTGTTAGGTTCATGCTTCTTATTGTCAATGTTCATGTGAGAAGAAAGGTTCTTTTAAGTGATTAAATAGGTGTTATAAACCAATGTACAACAATATAACATGCAGCAATAACACATCAAATCACAGCAATACCAATATGATAAAGCAGTTCACCCCCTTTGGGCTACATCTGCTGGACCAAACCTCCCAAACTAGGCTTGTCCTCTTGTATTAAAAATGATACAAAGGMTAATACAAGAATATGAGTGTCTCTAAAGACAAATCTGATTGTAAATACAGAATCAGAAGATAGGAATTAGCTAAACATGCTCTTTCCCAAACACTAAACAATGAAATTGTACCTTATATAGTACTTTCCCCAATTGACCCTGGTGGCCCTTTAATATTGCATGGAGAATTTCAAGGTGAAGATGACCTCAAATGGTTCTGAAACCTCTTCCATCAGACTTAGAAGGTCGAAAATAGCAGACATAGGCTTTTGAATCACCAAAAATGGATGAACATAGCCCCCAAACAGCTCAAGCACTGAAATGGCCCTAGTGGCCCTGGAACTTCCACGAAGAAAAATCACCTGCAAATGACCTCATATGGCTCTGAAACCTGCTCCATTGGCTCCAGAAGGTCAAAGAGACCCAAAATCCATCCAAATTTCATCCAGAATGGTTTTTCCTAGCCAAAGATCTGCGAATAACTAACTCCCTCCTCTTTTCCCCAATAAACTCCACTAATTTAGGAGTAGCGGAAGTTAGTCTCACTAAAAATAGTAAAAGCGCCAAATAAGGCGGTCTCTGCCCAAAAACGCGCCAAACGTTAGAGTGTATCGGTCACATGTGAATGTATATAACTGTGGCATTTAATTTTTAACACCGTGCTCCATTTATCCATTGCAATGGTCATATGTGGTTCAATATGACCGCGGGTCATGTTACAATTACCGCCCGCGCGCACCAGTTAACATGTGCGTGGACATATGGAAATGCATAGGACCACGGGTTTCAATAATTAACACCCCGCGCATACATATGTCCCAACAGGCACGGTCCTATTAAAGGTGTAAACCTTGGGTTTAAACCTATGCAAAAGCCCGCGCCCTCCGTGTACAACTGTTGGTCACATGCCATTCAATAGAACTGGGGGTCGGGTCTAAGCCCCGACCCGACCCCCCACCGTCTACCACATAATTCAAAGTTATATACAATAAAACTCGCGTACATAACAAGAAACACGGGCCGGAAAGTTGGCTAGCATAACATTGAAAAAGAGTTGCAACGTGGGAGGTCCGCGGGTCGAACCCCGCGGCCTCCATAAACTTTTGAATAAACCAACCATAGACCATAAATGAGGGGACACGTGGCGCCCTCCGATTGGGCCACGTGTCCTCATAACATTTGCTCAAAATATGCCACGTGTCACCATGTTACTTGTCGACAACTGACCAATGTAAACACACCACGTCATCAAACTGACACATCACCTCTGCCATGCCAGTGCCACGTTTACTGCTGATGTCATCTAACACATGGATGCTGACATCATCGGGTGCCACGTGTCACCCTTCCGATGGTGACACGTGTCACCTTCCAATTGGTCCAACTGTGCATTAAAAAGTCCAAAACCGCATGGCATGTGGCATCACCTGGAGCCTCCACGTGTCCTGTACGGACATGCCACGTCAGTAGTACGGCCTTACGACGTCAGCAGTACGGCCTGCCCAGTCAACATCAATTTTTTGCCTGTTTGGCCCGACGAACAGATCGTGATAAATTCTCCATACAGACTCCGTTTGCAAAAATAAATATACCGCTGGAATCAGGAGAACGAGACGGACGCAATGGCACCATTTTCGTCGCATTCCAAGCACTTTGAAAATTGAGCAAATTTTAGACCCCTGGTCCAGAATCTGATCACACCTTCCCACTGAAAGGATTTTGGACCCGCAAAAGCTTATAATCATCGATATTAGCTTCAATACTCTTCTGTTTCTAAGTTATATCAACTGATTCTACTTGAAAAGACTTTTCGACAATCACCTGGGTACCTTGACATGCCTTGCATTGCAACTGGCTATGCCCCTCAACCACTGCTCTCTAGCTGCTGCTGACCCACTGTTCTCTCTGCAATTGGAAGACTTCCAGCCTTCCCAATGAGAATCAAGTCCCTCTTTCGAACTCTTTTGACGTCAGCAATCCACTTTTCAATGGCCGCAAATTTTCCTGCAACATCTTGTCACAAGCCAAGAAAAACATCAATCTTGAAAATGAATTAAACAAGACTGAAAATAAGGACAGCAGAATCTTTTTCTCTCCAAGCAACTGTCGCATCTTGTGCTTCATCAAAACACATAGTGTTTCCCTGCATTTTAGTGCACTCAAAATTTACCTACAGGTCATCCAACACAATCGACTAAACATAAGTCGAAACCATGAATGACAAGCATAGTCGTCAAGCTAAAATCGACACAAGTCGAGGACATGTGAAACATGTCAACCTTCCAAAATGACAAGTCTAAACTCATGATAAACAATCATGTGACAATCATGACTCATCCATGATGACAATCATCCAGTTCAATGTTTATGCACTTTCAAAACCAAATGCATATGCAAAATTCTTCAACTCTCTCTCTTGTAGAAACATAAGTACTCAAACCCAAGACAAGTGGGTACTAATGAGCTGAATATGAAAAGCATATGTGGCTGTAATAAAATGGACAGCATACCCCTCTTTTGCATGTTCTTGAATGAGGTGGTATAACCCAAGTATGCATTCAAAAGTAAAAGCATTCACATGCCATCTTGCATCTTTGCAACTTATGACAACTGCTGCAACTTGTAAAACTTCAACAAAAGTGAAAAGCTAAGGCTGAAATGTGCATCTATTGTAGAAAAATAAAAGCATTACTTACTCAATAAATCTACCCATTTCTTACCAAGCCAACTCAATGGCGAATCCTTCTGCTGAAAGTTGTCTTCTTGTGAATCATCTTGACTCACATCAATGAGGGAATCTCCTCTTCCATTCTTGTCAATCTTTTTCTCCAACTGCTTCTTGTGCCTTGGATGAGAGGTTGGATGTAATGTCCAACATTGGTCAATGAGATGACCACTCTTCTGACAATGAGTGCAAATCTTTTGCATTTTCTCTTCATGTTGCCTTTGTTTGGAAAGTTTCCTGAAAATGGAATTTCTCTTCCAACATTTTGAAACATGATGGTTATAGAAACCACAAAATGTACATGGTCTTTTTCCATTGTTACATGCAGATTTATTATGCTTAACATAATCAAAAGCAACTGAGTTATAGGCAGATTTATACCTTGCACATTCACCTTTTTCGCCGCTTTGAGGAGGTGAATTGGAAGTGTCACAAGCTCTCTTTTGAAGACTCTCAAATCTGCTCTTGTCCTCATGCCTTTCACAACCTTTTTGTTGCACACCTTTGCATTCATCTTGAACACAAGTTTTTCATGCTGAATAGTTTGAACTTTCAACAAAAGTTCTTGAACTGTCACCTTGAAAACCTTCTTGAGGAGGTGAACTTGAAACAAAAAGTGTGTTTGAAACTTTTTCATTAGTTTCCTCAACCTTATAATTTGTTTCAACAATTCTTTCATAACCAAGACCACAATATTTATGTCTCTCTTTAACAACAATAGGCTCAACAATACCTTGTGCATGCTTGCCTAACCCTTTACCTTCATAGCCCATTTTTAACAATAATTTGGACCCTATTCCTTTTGTGTGATTCTCAAAAACACCAAAGCATTCTTCTTGAGAGGAATTTGAAGGCAAACTGACATTACATACCTCATGGTCATGCATGTACTTGGTAAGGGTTTCTTTGGCTTCATGCAGTTGATTCTCCATCTCCTGCAACTTTTCAAGAAGTTGTTCTTTTTCCTCCTTCATGGCCATCAACTGCTCTTGAAGGACAATGCTTTCTTCCCTATATTTCCACAACACATGTACCATATCCTTCATGGTTAGCAATGCATTAAACATTTCTTTGTCAAAGAACTTAGAATTGGAAGATGTAGGAGAACTATCCATGCTTAAAGCTTCCTCCATACTTGCAAGATAACAAACTTAACACAAATCTTGCACAAATACCAATCAGATAAAACTCAAGCTATCATTGGCAAATACATGAGAAAAATAATCTATGCTCTGATACCACCTGATCTGAAAATAGAAGGTTGACTTGTTATGCTATGCAAGCACCCTCTACCTCATAAACTATTTCTTAACAGGACCTTGCTTCATGTGTTAAAATGTGCAAACTTGTTTATGTGTTAGGTTCATGCTTCTTATTGTCAATGTTCATGTGAGAAGAAAGGTTCTTTTAAGTGATTAAATAGGTGTTATAAACCAATGTACAACAATATAACATGCAGCAATAACACATCAAATCACAGCAATACCAATATGATAAAGCAGTTCACCCCCTTTGGGCTACATCTGCTGGACCAAACCTCCCAAACTAGGCTTGTCCTCTTGTATTAAAAATGCTACAAAGGCTAATACAAGAATATGAGTGTCTCTAAAGACAAATATGACTGTAAATACAAAATCAAGAGATAGGAATTAGCTAAACATGCTCTTTCCCAAACACTAAATAGTGAAATTGTACCTTATACAATACTTTCCCCAATTGACCCTGGTGGCCCTTTAATCTTGCATGGAGAATTTCGAGGTGAAGATGACCTCAAATGCTTCTGAAACCTCTTCCATCAGACTCAGAAGGTCGAAAATAGCAGACATAGGCTTTTGAATCACCAAAAATGGATGAACATAGCCCCCAAACAGCTCAAGCACTGAAATGGCCCTGGTGGCCCTGGAACTTCCACGAAGCAAAATCACTTGCAAATGACCTCAAATGGCTCTGAAACCTACTCCATTGGCTCCAGAAGGTCGAAGAGACCCAAAATCCATCCAAATTTCGTCCAGAATGGTTTTTCCTAGCCAAAGATCTGCCAATAACTAACTCCCTCCTCTTTTCCCCAATAAACTCCACTAATTTAGGAGTAACGGAAGTTAGTCTCACTAAAAATAGTAAAAGCGCCAAATAAGGCAGTCTCCGCCCAAAAACGCGCCAACTGTTAGAGTGTATCGGTCACATGTGAATGTATATAACCGTGGCATTTAATTTTTAACACCGTGCTCCATTTATCCATTGCAATGGTCATATGTGGTTCAATATGACCGCAGGTCATGTTACAATTACCGCCCGCGCGCGCCGGTTAACATGTGCGTGGACATATCGAAATGCATAGGACCACGGGTTTCAATAATTAACACCCCACGCATACATATGTCCCAACAGGCACGGTCCTATTAAAGGCATAAACCTTGGGTTTAAACCTATGCAAAAGCCCGCGCCCTCTGTGTACAACTGTTGGTCACATGCCATTCAATAGAACTGGGGGTCGGGGCTAAGCCCCGGCCCGACCCCCCGTCCTCTACCACATAATTCAAAGTTATATACAATAAAACTCGCGTACATAACAAGAAACACGGGCCGGAAAGTTGGCTAACATAACATTGAAAAAGCGTTGCAACATGGGAGGTCCGGGGGTTGAACCCCGTGGCCTCCATAAACTTTTGAATAAACCAACCATAGACCATAAATGAGGGGACACGTGGCGCCCTTCGATTGGGCCACGTGTCCTCATAACATTTGCTCAAAATATGCCATGTGTCACCATGTTACTTGTCGACAATTGACCAATGTAAACGCACCACGTCATCAAACTGACACGTCACCTCTGCCATGCCAGAGCCATGAGTACTGCTGASGTCATCTGACACGTGGATGCTGACGTCATCAGGTGCCACGTGTCACCCTTCTGGTGGTGACACATGTCACCTTCCAATTGGTCCAACTGTGCGTTAAAAAGTCCAAAACCGCATGACACGTGGCATCACCTGGAGCCTCCACGTGTCCTGTACGAACATGCCACGTCAGTAGTATGGCCCTGCCACGTCAGCAGTACGGCATGCCCAGTCAGCATCAAATTTTTGCCTGTTTGGCCCGACGAACAGATCGCGATAACTTCTCCATACGGACTCTGTTTGAGAAAATAAATATGCCGCTGGAATCAGGAGAACGAGATGGACGCAATGGTACCATTTTCGTTGCATTCTGAGAACTTTGAAAATTGAGCAAATTTTAGACCCCTGGTCCAGATTCTGATCAATATCTCAATAAGTCAAGGAATTTGCTGACATATTCCTCTATAGTGAGTTGCCCCAGTTTGAGTTCATAAAACTCTTTAGCCTTCTCGTTAAAATATCTTTTCGACAAATACCTCTTTCGGAAGTATTTCTCAAACTGTTTCCAGGACAGGTCCTCCTCGCAGACCCCTTTCATATTCTTAAGATCTTCCCACCAGATGGAAGATTTTTCGTTCAGAATGAAAGTGGCCACTCGGGCCTTCAAATTGTCTGAAAAATCATGGACTCTGAAATATTTCTTTAGTCCAAGTAGCCAGGCCTCGACTTCCTCTTCCTTCTTTATCTCACTGTCGAAGGAGGGAGGTTTGGCCTTTCTGAATTCCTCAAATCTATGACCCTTGGAAGTCTTTTGCTTCTTCTTTTTTCTTCGAGAATAGGATCCGGTCCTGCTGCTGGAAGAGCCTTCTGAATCACCAGCTTCCTTCTCAGAGGAGTCATCTGGTAGTGGTCCTTTACCTCTGGGGTGGACCTTCCTTGAGGTGCTCCTCTCAGTATCACCACTGATATGACCATGTTTCTTCATCTTGGGTTCATGCTGCATTTGTCGTTGTAGGTCGGATAAGCTCTGTAGTAAAACTGCATTAATTTCAGTTTGCTTTTCTTGTTCTTTCATCATCCTTTCATTGTCGGCCTTGCAACTTTGCAATTCAACCATGAGATTCCTCACAATCTCAGCTAGATTTGGAGGGGTTCCTATTGCTCTTCTTTCTTTAGACTCTTCGTCTCTATTGTGGGAGCCTTCTCCCATCTCTTGGTGAGTCACCATTCTCTGCGTCTGTAAATTCCCACGGCTGATCATCCGCTTGGGTGAAAAGACAGATGCTGGTTATTATTCAAGCGTTAGATACATTTATAACCTGCGCATAAATTCATAACTCTTTCACATGCATACACAGTCGAGTTCTCATTTCCAAGTTTTGATCCTGGATAAGAGAGTTAAGTTAGGGGGTTACTCCTCTTAGGAGTGCTTTGAATGGAGCTTATGCGCAACTCGTTCATGAGCCCAATCAGGCCGAGTGTTGTCACCATGCTCTGATACCACTTTGTGACGCATCCACTACCATAATCAAATTTTCGTTGATTTCTGCAGAATTAGAGCCCCCGAAATAACTATGGAGGCCTAGCGTAAGCTAGCTCTTTCTCTCTCTCTTCTCCCATGTGATCACGGGTCATGATCACAGGTCAAATAATCATGGCGCCTCTTTGTATTTCATGCCTTGGCGCTACAGGGATGTCAAACTGTTCGACTCTGCAACCGTCGAACCCCGGCAGGGTTAGTGACTGGCCAATAGGGATGAATNCTAGCTCTTTCTCTCTCTCTTCTCCCATGTGATCACGGGTCATGATCACAGGTCAAATAATCATGGCGCCTCTTTGTATTTCATGCCTTGGCGCTACAGGGATGTCAAACCGTTCGACTCTGCAACCGTCGAACCCCGGCAGGGTTAGTGACTGGCCAATAGGGATGAATCCCTACAGGGTTAGCAAATGGCAATTAAGAACGACCCTGTCGCACAGTTGAGTGGAGTATAGGTGGCAAGAGGGGAAACACGTCACAATGGGTGACGTGACAGGAGACGGGTCCCACTTCACACGCCACACCATTCCGGGACCCCCCCCCCCATTAAAGGCAGAATGCCAAGGGGGGTCTGGAATTCGCCTGAATGTCATTGATCAAGGCGAATAAATCATGACCATTCTAGAGTTACACGTTTGATTCCAGACCCCCCCCTCACTGCTAAAGGCAGAACAGCAAGGGGGCTCTGGAATGAAGCCTCAACCGTAGATCTGGGTGGGTGGACTTTGGTCGTCTAGATCTGCTCGCCACTTACCCTAAAGCGCATTCGCGCCCCAGCTTAAATTTGAAATCTCTTCCTCACATCTGACGGTCGTTATAGATGCTGAGATCCTCCGAAATAATCTCATCCGTTCATCGGGACTTAACCACATGCTAACATCTTGATAATTATAATTCTGGATTTCGAGGTTTGGGAGCACAAGGGAACATGCCCTTCGGTATCCTGAGTGTCGAAACGCCGAAGTACCAAACAAACCTAAATCGACGATTAGCCCCTTGGGTTATGCCTTGGTCAATATGACCTCTTCCCATATGACCACAGTCTCTCCTCCATTGGGATTTATCAAGGCGAGAGCCTGACCTCTTGTCAACGGGACTCCCGAATCCCCAATCCCCGATTTCCCGAAACGGGTAATCTCTGGACACGTAGCCTCCCAAAATCGGTCAGTCTACAACTGCTTCGGGGTTTCCACCATGGAACATCCCGATCTCTCATCACCAGAACTCCCGAGTGCTCGATTCCTAATTTCATGAAATGGGAGATCTCATGACACGTGGCCTCCTTTAATCGGACGACCTAAATCTATTTCGGGATTTCTACCATGCAATGCCCCGATCTTTCGTCACCAGAACTCTCGAGTTCTTGATTCTCGATTTCTCAAAATGGGAGATCTGACGACACGTGGCCACCTTTAATTAGATGGTCCAGATTTATTTCAGGGATTTCTCCCTTATTCACTGGGGGTTTAACCCTTGGGTATCTCCTGATAGATCCAACGGTTGTCGGGTTTTCCAGCCAAGATCTGATGGCTCAGACAGGTTCCTAACTTGTGCATTCTCCCACGACTTCATGGACGAGGAAAAATTAACGGCCCAAATGTTCTCATGGACCTTGGGGATCTATGATCCCTATCTCTTCACTACCTACGAAGACACAGAAAGACATGATGGTAAGGCATTTAACACCCTACTTCCTCCTACCAATCTAACGGTCAGGTGTGACCATATATTTCCTGACGGGATCTCGTCCGTCGATCAACACCTATTCAGGGTTAAGGTGCTTAACACTCCAGTTTCTTCTTCTGATCTGACGGTCATGAGTGACCACCGATCTATCGATGGGATCTCGTCCATCGATTCGATACTTATCATGGATTTCTTAAGGCCTTGCACCTTCACGTCCTCGTTCTAGGTTCTTGATGGATTTTTCAAGAAGGGTATCTCTATGGGGAGGTTTACCCAGGGTATTATCTGAGGCAGATAAGGGTATCTCTCCCCCGAGAACCAGGCATGAATTCTGAATTAGATTAGTATGCATATAAATAACAATTTAAGAGAACATAAGCCACACTAGTCTTTCCATTATAAACATACAACTACCAGTACTGATCAAAACATCATACAGACATTCTTATACTGAAAGTATTCACAGTTTCACAGCTTATGAGCATAATTGTTAGAATACATATATTTCAAGATGCCAAAGGAAAAACACTTATCAGAAAGTAACACTAGGGGTTATGCAACTACTGAGAGGGGTGCTCGTTTCCACCCAACCGTAGGCTCAGTGACTCCCAATGGATTTACCACTAGTCACCCCCAAGATGAGACCACGATGCTGCGAGACTACGTCTMTGTTTTCCAGTGACCAGKAGTGAAGGTTACTCTCCTTCCTCTCTGCTATCACACACTTTGCATATCACYAGAGTTCTCTTTTTCCCCTYGCATCATCCCCCTTCAATCGCTTCTCCCCCACACCTTATCCTCTTGCAAGGTTGCGTGTGGCACGATTTCCCTCGCGCTGGTCAGGCCTGACGGCTCTACAGGTGGGAGCTTCACCTCCCCATCCCTCATTAACTCCTGAGGAGACATCTAGCTACCATCCTATGAGACATTTAATTCGGGGTTAGCGAGCCGCTTTTGGTTCTCCGGGCTAGTGGAGTCCAAATACGGTATTGATTTTCGGTGGAAGTTAACGCCACCCTTCCAGGTGCGCTCCACCATTTTTCTGCAGCCATCGTGGTCTCTTTTTCAGCATATCCCCTCTCAGTAGTCCTGCAATATAAATTCATAATATTATTCACATTCATCAGCCTTTTCCAGAAGGTCCATTCACATCACATATTCACATTTCTGAGTTTGCCACAGTTCTTGGCCAGTCCAGTTTTTTTTAAAAACTAGGGGAAACAGGGTGTTACAACTTATGTGCTATCTCTTGGAGGACATTCTTTGTATGTTTATTGGATATTTCTTGGTGACATTTCCTGCAGGTTGGGTTTGTGCATGGTGAAATCTTGGTGACGTAAGTAAAATATGCAATTTCATCTCATTTACTGAATGATTATGGTATGTTTTTCTTGTTCATATTGAAGGTATATTGCTTATGTAAAACCTAGGAGAGGAGCATAAGGTGTTTCCTCCTCTCTCTTGTTCATTTAATGCATTAATTATTAAGAAAATATTTTATAGGGTAAACTCATAAGGCCCTAACGTGCTAACACTTTAGGATTTTTGTTCTATAAGCTTGTTGCTATTAATTTACAGAACCTAAGGAAGAAAGAGAATTCGCTAGGGCCCAAAATATATTTCTCTCTAGAAAATTTATCTCTCAAGGTTTGAAGTTTAAGGCCCTAAGGTGATAACACCTTAAACTTAATTCTATTGTCCTCAGACATTATTATCATTATTTCTCCAACAACTTATTGTTGTTGTAAATGAATCCATATCCCAAAAGGATCTAGTTCACTTGCTCTCTCTTGTGAAGGAATTTGATCAAACAAACTCTCAAACTTTATTGTCTAAGGCTTTTACTAACTTTCTCTAACATTAGATTAGCCTAAACTACTAATTTAGTTGTTTTTGTTGCAAATATTTGCTACAACCATCCTAACTATTTTAATTCGTTGCATAACTCACTCTAACTTCTAGTTAACATAATAAAAAATTGTTCGGGATAAGTGCTAGGTGATCCACTTGATAAATGTTAAGTTTACACTGCAATTTCATGTAATTTTGAATTGATTTTCTTGTGGATCTTGAGAGAACTTATTGGCTGTTATAAACTTTCATCTTTCTCCATATTTACATCAGCCATCATATATTTATGTTTTCTACTACATTTGAGGTTATATTGCATACGTGTACTTGGATATATATATATATATATATATATATATATATATATTGCAATTGTTCTTGTTATGGGAAGGTACCCAAGAGACCCTTCCTTCCTCAATTTTACAGACAAAGACATTTGATTGAGGTAACCAGTGAGAGGGACCTCCAAAATTGGATACATCCTCTCTATCTGATCCCTTGAGGTTACTGAAGATGCCTCCCCTAGGATAGACCTCATTCATCCCTAAAATGTGAGGATTTCCTACTAATGTGACAGTGGTGGGTTATTTTGTAGTTGAACAAGATTTGATTTACTTGTCTTGGGCTTGGACAGGTACAAATTGCACAATAATATTTTTGCATCATTACGGGGGAGAATCAAGTCATTTTCCTCAATGACATATCTTTTGTGAGCTTATCTTGAAGCCCTTATTTTAAAATCTTACCTGGTGTTGTTTGAAAAATCAGTCTATGTGGACATAGACTGATCTCCCTAGACTTGGACACCAAGACTAGAAAAAAATAGGAAAGAGCATATAAATTTCCCTAGGTTTATGTAATAAAAAATACTAGCTAGAAAGAGCTCATACCTTTTAATCGATGGTTGTTCTCGCTACTTGTAGTTTCCATCTCTGTCTTAAGACTTGTGGGTGACAACCTGTAAGAAAACACTATCCAACAAGAGAAAAATCAATACACGTATAATTTGATAAAACATATGAAAGTGATCAAGGATAAAGGAAACAAAGATAACCTAAAATGGATGGTATTTGTTGGAAAGAACATATATTGTTGTATTAATAATAATGGAAGAGATTACAACTAGATCATTTATGTTGTGAAGTACCTCCCAATGATTCCTTGCTCCAACACACACCCTTGCTTCTATGATTTCTAACACCATAGGTTTAATACCATCCCATATAGGCCAAAATTCACCTTAACAAAGTATAAGCTAAAGCCATGATTGACCACTATTCCTCATTGACTAACTAAAAACTAGTTGATTCATTGATTGCTTAGCTAACTAAATTTCTTCATGAGAGATTCTTCATTTTATAAATTTGAAAAGGAAGGGAATAGAATGTTAGGATGAGAAATTAGGATCTCACCAAATCAGGAAAATAAGTGAGATTCAAACCGATCGGAGAACACCTCATCCTCAAAGCTTCTATTCCAGAAACTTCATGAATTTCTCCTTTTTTCCTTCGTACGAACAATGTCGCACCCTATGAAAAAGAAACCTGTGATATTGTCTCATGCTATTGTGCTGCAACATGTGACACTTAAGGGTGTCTCATGCTGTAGTGGTGCAACGTGCAACACTTTCATAAATTAGGTTTTTTCAAAGGAAATTTCCATTTCCATAGGTTCATCTCTCTAATAAACATGTTTCTTTCATCTTCTTCAGTGATTAAGGAAATAATCCTTCAGATGATAAAGGGCAGGTGCACATCATCAATGTTCATAGTTGTGAAAAAAATAATGTGTAACAAAATGCCCCTCAAAGTATGAAGTTATAAAAGGAGTGATAGCTAAAATACTTTGTCGTGTGGGTGTTGAAACAAGGAACATCTCGGTCAGAAACCTATCAAACAACAAACAAGGAGTTATAGTACAATAATATATATCATCATTGAGGTATGAATTCCCATACTCAGAATGCAAGTGAATCAAAGCATAAGTGTCGACATGCAAATATCCATGTCAAGTAAGATAGGTCATGGCCACCAAAATACATCATCGATCCATGCCATTATGAATCAAATCTAAACATAGCGACCAAAAATACACTATGGATCTATGTCTTAAAGACTCAAATTTTAAAACAGCCACGAGACATAAACTGTGGATCTATGCAACAATACATACTAAAAATAATCTATCGCAACCTCAATCTATCATATAGGATCGAGGGTCTTCATATATACTATTCCACAATATTAATCTAACCATGTGAATAAAGTTGTCGAAGTCGAACATGGTAGAAATCGTATGATTATCGGTCAATGATGAAAATCATTAACATATATGAAAGAAACCACCAATGATGAAGATGGACCTTACGGTACATAAGTACATTCTATTGAGAGTGAATAATGATCTGATGCCAAAGAACCATAGAATCATTTGATCGAAGTTCAATGATAAAAACTTGTCATCGAAGTTGAGGAAACTTTCCATTGAGGCATGCAAGTTCGAAGGTACTGGAGGGTTTCTAAACCATGTTCCCAGATAATGTGTTGAACTCGATAGGAATTGATTCGGCGTAGGAGGGCCTTGACATATCCCCCATAAATGACATGAAATAGGTATAAGTATTTGAATTAGATCAGAGAACAAAGAAATTTAGGACTTAATCGAGGATGGTCGACGCGATAGAAGGCTTAAGGATTGGAAAATTGGCCGATGCAATAGAAGGATTTTTAGGTTGAACTTCTCTTGAACATATTGATGACATGAAAACTGTCTTGGAAACAATGACTCAAAAATTGGATCACAGAAAAAGGTGTAAACTTAGAAAGGAGTATGATAAAAAAGAGATGAGTGAATTTCCCAACCTTGACAAAAAACGTGAATGAATGTTATGTTCAAGAATGACTCAATGCCATAGAATTAATATAGATTTAATAAATATTTCCTTCCCAATTTCCCCCCACAATTTATGGTGAGTACCTCTTTATTTTTACACAAGATTGAGGAGGATAACATATGATTATAGTATAAGCTCATCCTTCGGATTATTTTTAATGAACCCTAAGAAGGAATGGTTCGGTCCCATATGGGTCTTTCAATGTAAGTTTTACTAGTCCAAAGAAAGTAAACTCGGTGGTTTTTTATGTTTAAGGAGTT
This sequence comes from Picea mariana, assembly GCA_032191745.1. Lineage (NCBI taxonomy): Eukaryota > Viridiplantae > Streptophyta > Pinopsida > Pinales > Pinaceae > Picea > Picea mariana. The sequence continues at coordinate 158,901 of JASDQU010011019.1, forward strand.
TGGAAAGAACTTAAATGAAACTCCAAAGTTGGCTTTTTCTAAAATTTAGTATCCCAAACCCAAAACTATATAAAATAATACCTAGGAGAATTCTTCTATCCATGAACAACTAGATTATTCTGTTTTCGTAATTAGTCTGAAGAAACAAAAAAAAAAGTAAAACTATCGCTCGATAGATGCCCTTTCAAATATTTTAGCGAGCATGAAAGGAGACAAGATCGCTCGACAATCTTTTCATATTTAGATATTCTGAAAAGAGCTTAAAGGAAACTTGAAAGAGTTCATTTTTCATATATCATTTACGAGTTCGAAAAAGTGATAAATGTATAGTTGGTAACCTATTCTCATGTATTAATGAGCACATGAAAGAACAAAGACTAAGCTTCGTAACCTATTCTCATGTATTTACGAGCATGAAAAAGAACAAATACTAAGCTCGATAACCTATTCTCATGTATTTACGAGCATGAGAAAGAACAAATACTAATATCAGTAACCTATTATCATGTATTTACGATCAATATAAAGAACAAAGACTAAGCTTGGGATTGGTTTCATTTTAACACAAGCTTGAAACAAAGTAAAACTATGCTTGCATAGATTTCATTTTTCGCGATCCTGAAACTAGAAACTAACTATCCTTAGAACTTCCCAACATAAATTTCAAAGGTTTCAAGTGATACCCATGGGTGGTTGGTACATTCCCCCCCATATTTAAAAGATAGTGGCTTAACCCCAGCATGAGGCCCAAAGGATGGAGACATTCCCCCCAAGATTCATTTCGTCTGTGAATATTTTGTTGTCATCAATTTTTGTACCCAATTAGACTCCTCGATACTAATAGGTAAATGTTCACCAGAGGAAGAAAGTGATCAATTGGCATAGGCAAATTAAATGAAGGTTTAGTCACGAGATCTAGTAAAATACTAGAATAAATCGGAGGGGGGGAAGAGGGATGTTTCATTTTTTAATGATCTTGACATAGAAATGGGAACTATGATCATAGTCAGTTGTTTCATTTTTTAACAAACTTGACATGAAAAATGAGAAATATGATCAGAACTCTTGGGTTTGATCTCCATACCTATGTTTCATTTTTTAATGATCTTTCCACAAAGAAAGAAAAACTATACTCTTTACCTCTGGGCTTGATTCTCAAATCTTTGTTTCATTTTTTAATGAGCTTTCCAAAGAGAGATAAAAACTATCCTTGTGGCTCGTGTGTTCAATTCCTAGACCTCTGTTTCATTTTTTAACGAGATTTCCACAAAGAAAGAAAAACTATGCTCATAGCTCTTTGGTTCAATTCCTACACCTTTGTTTCATTTTTTAACGAGATTTCCAAAGAGAAAGAAAATCTATGCTCGTTACCTATGGGTTTGATTCCCATATATCTATTTCATTTTTTAATGATCTTGCCATGGAGAAAGAAAAACTATGCTCGTGGCTCCTAGGTTCGATTCCCAGACCTCTCTTTCCTTTTTTAATGAGATTTCCACATAGAAAGAAAAACTATGCTCGTATCTCTTGGGTTCAATTCCCATACCTCTACTTAATTTTTTAATGAGCTTACCATATAGAAAGGAAAACTATGCTCGTAGCTTCTGGGTTCGATTCCGAGACCTATTTTTCATTTTTTAATGACATTTTCATAGACAAAGAGAAATTGTGTTTGTGTATCCATATTGATCATGGATTCCAAGAGGACAATTCTATGGAAGGAATACATGTCAAGGAACATACCTCGATCAAGGATTCTAGGAGATCTTCATTGAATGAAAGAATAATACTCCAAAATAAATACATGTCGAGGGTCACATTAGGGGTAGTGAGATCAAGTTATAATATCCCTATCGAATATATCGCCATGTTAATGACTAGATTTAAGCCAAAATAAGTTGAGCATACAATGAGAGGCTCTTTCTTGTTGGCAGTGGAAGGCATGGGACAAGTTTCCTAATAATTCACCTATGGTGGGGGGAATACCACTATATCAGGAACACTCAGGTAAGTCATATGTTTAACGATCATATGAGGGCCAAATAATGAAATTTGGTCAATAATCATGATGTTTTCGTTATAAGGAAAATACATCACTTGAAAGAGTGTGGAGACGATAGCTTCAATGACATAGAAATAGTCACGCCGAAGGAGTAAGTTAAAATCTAAGGGTCCTTGGACTATCATCACATCAACATGGGAATTTTTCCCTCCTAAGGTAATAGGCAACTGAGGAAGTGTCCATAAAGTTTCATTATATCTTTTTTCAAAAGCTAACAAATTTTGGTTAACGGGCACAAGTTGAGGGGAACCCAGAGCTTGCTAAGTATTTGAGGATAAAATACTAATAGAAGCACCTTCGTCTACTACAGTGTAACATAATTTTATATTGGAAACCTACACAAATATTTCTAAAGGAAGGTAGGAAGGAAGGCGAGGTCCTGTCAGGCTATTCCAATCAAAAGAAATGATCTCAATACTTGGACGGGGTACTATTGGAATGGGGAAAATGACCCCTTGTCCACAGTCATATGAAGTCACAAGATAAATTTGAGTAGTATCCACTTCACTCTTCAAGGGAAGAGTGGGATCAAACAATAATGGAGTTGGATTGACCACTAGAACTTCACTATTCAAGGGAAGAGTTGGATCGACTAATAATGGAGTCTGATCGATCACTTTAACTTCACTCTTCAAGGGAAGAGTGGGATCGACCGATGAAAAAATCAGATTGACCAATTTGAATTCATTATTCAAGGGAAGAGTGGGATCAACCGATGATGGTATCGGATCGAACGCTTGATCAACCAATGGTGGGTAGGAAGAAAACTTACGATAACCAGTTGGAAGTTGTTGTTGGACAACAATAATATCTTCCAAAATTTTTGAGGAATCATCCATATGAGGGAAAAGGTGATTTTGATGACCTCCTTCACATAACATACAAGTAAATTTGACTCTACTTTTATTTTCCCCAACCTTATGATCACTAGTACATGGGTAGTCACCAACATGACTTGAGGAAGATGGCGAGATGGGTTGTTGAGACCACACTTCTAAGACCATGGGAAAATCGGGGAAATTTTAAAAAGATGGTCACCCTTACAAATCCTGCAAGGGAATTTTGGTTTTTGATTTGACTTAATATTATTGTAGACATCATCAACTCTCCTAGCATGATGAAAAATAGTTTGTTGCTTGTTTCCAACATGACCTGCAATGGTTGGAAGCTTGGCCCTTTGGTTATTTTTCTTCTTCTTAATCTTCCTTTTATTTGTATTCTTGTTCTCCTGGTTACTAGCAACAAGGCTTTCACCATGCAAGGAAGAGAAAATGAATAAGATGCAACAAGAGAAGAAAGAAAAGGGTCAACAAAAGATTTCCATTCTTGGGGTGGAGTTATTGCATTTGAAGCACTCAGTGCACTTGGGATTAGCGAAGTGGAAAACAACCATACTGATTGTAACACCACAGGTACTGAGCCCCGTATTAAATAATGTATTTTGTTAATCCATGAAAAGTCAGAGTGCTCAAAAAATTGAAATAGGCAAGAGTGCCTAGGAAATGTAATTTTTTTATCATTATTAATAATAAATACATCGTTGGATGCTAGACAGACAAGGACAAGAGTTATAGGGGGCTATGATTCCACAAGAGAGGGGGATTAAGGGGCTAAGTATTTATTTTATATTTTATTTATCCCTTTTTTTTAATGGAGAATAACATTTACATGTGCTTCTTGGGAGGAAGGCCAAGTGGTTCCTTAATTCCAAGAATTACATAAACTCATCCTTAGTCTATTGGGAGGATTATCGCTCTTTTTCTTTTGTTGGTTGCATCTTATTCACTCATTCACTCAACTGCTCATTGTTCACAACTTTCGTTGGGATTTTCACTCCATTCATTCTTTAACCCACTTGTCTTTCCTCATTTGTTTCTTGGATTGGGAAAGGAAAACAAACTGTTGAAGAGAAGCCATGATATTGTTGGTTGTAGAAACTATTGGTGTATTCCAACCATGAATCATGACTTGCATGTCTAATATGCTTTGGTTTGTGCTCAGTTTTTCTCATAGATGTGATTCTTGAGAGTCCCATCCTCGACATTCTGGACCAGCTGCACTAGAGCCCTGGAAGGATATGGACAACCTGAGGGGCTGGATGGAAAAGAAGGGGGTCCATTCTCTTGGGTTTTCAAACTAGGTAGAAGAGAACTTGTGTACTTTGGATTGTTGTGAGTGCTAAAAGATCTGCGAGAGCCTTAGGGGTGATTGGATTGGGAAGCTGAGTGACACCTTGGAATCCATCCTTGTGGACTCATCTCTCCGGTTCAAGGGTGACACTGTTGCTGAGACTTTGAGCAACAATGTTTATGGTTGGGTGGAACGTGCTTGGTCTGCAACTAGTTGGTGTATTGTTTTAAGAAAAGATAAGTGCTCTTTGTTATGGTTATTTACCTATGTATAATTTATTCCTCTTTGTAGAGTATTTATTTATCTTTGAGTTTAATATTTAGAATATGCATGCTTTCTAGTTATGACTGTGCATGACTTAACTTATGTTGTGGAATTTATATTTATTTCTGCATGTGGTTTTCATGTATCTTAATTAACATAAAAGCGATTCGAATTGAGATTATTCAATGTGAAGTGAATCCCTAGATTTCAATGTACCTTGCCTGCTGGTGGATGAGTGTGTTGCAGTCAGATTAAGTGGCGTAACTTGACTTGTGGGTGGTTTCATACATTACAGATTGGTATCAGAGCAATAGGTTGAAACACCAGTCTAGAATGTGACAGATCTATTAGACAGATATTGTGGTTAAGATCAAGTACACCTTGAATTGGAAAGTTTAGGAGAAATGGTGTTGCAGAGATCACATGGTAGCTGGAACATTATATATCCTATGTAAAGGATCATGTATTCATGAACATTCCTTTTGAATTCGAGAACGATCACCACCATGGGATGAAGAGAGATTTGGGTTGCTCGATGCAAGGGCAAGTTAACTAGGTTTGTCCGATGGAGGTGAATAGGAGTTTGGGTAATAATTAAATCCTATTCATCGGATATGCCTAATCGATTTCCAACCATTGATTGAATCTAAGAAGGAAAGGAAGAACTTCATAAATTCTTTGCTTCGATGATCTTGGTAGGAAGGCAGGTATTGAATTGTTGAAGGCCGGAGTCGCGAAATCCCGACATTCGTGCAATTCGATGGGAGGCATGGAGGGATATCCATCGTTGATCATGGTCAGCCGACATTGAACACTTTAACAGTTTTCACTATGGTAGTTTTAAACTTTGATGAACTGTTACAACTCGGAGCCTCGGAGCGTCGATGTCCCATAATTCCCATCGACTGTTAGATTGAGAGGAAGACTTCTATAGTTTTTCAGGCCATCATATATAGCAAGGATAGAAGGATAGTGATTTTAGATAGCTTTAGAATATTTCTACTTTGGCGTTTGTTAATTCGGGAGTGTGGGGGTTGTCTAAAGAAAGAATCCCCTAAGCCTGAAGTTAATCACAACCAATGACTATGGGAGGAGTGTGAACCGTTGATTTTAGTTCGGCGTTCGAATATTCGAGACGTAGAGTGTGTTGGATTCAGGAAACTTCCAAATCTTGAAGCCCCAGAGTCTCGTATTTGATTGATGATGTGGCTTGTGCCACATGGCATGGGGTTATGTGGGAAAATGTGTCACCTAGATTCAACACCTTTTAGACCTTGATCTGTCCATTTTTTAGTAACATGTGTCACATATTCCACGGGTCTACATCACCCTAGGTGACTTCAACCTGTTGTGTCACCTTCGAGAGTATGTGACTTCAGGGGTTTCCAACTTTCTATTGGTGAAAAGTGTCGAAGCTCAAAGTTATGAAGGCACATAACCTATCGATATAGGATCCCTTTGGGACCTTTCTCTACCGTTGGATCAAGAAGGAGGAGAAGGGTGAGTACTTCATAGGATTGTCACTCCCGGGGAATTGAGAGACACTGGAAATGAATGTCTCAGAGCCCGGGAGCGCCGAATTTCCGAATTGGAAGATAGTAGTCCATCTCAATGTTTGGTTAAGTCACAACCATCGATTTCCATTAAATCTTCCATTTGGTGGTAGGGCCATCCATTCAATGGGATATCAAGTATGGATTGCCCGATTTTTTGTGGTGGAGTTAGTGAAGACTTTGGCGAAGTGCAGCATCGAGGGAAATTGGAAGTTGACAATGGAGAACAACCGAAGGACAAAGTCTAGAGGACTTGGTCCCATCGCCAGTATCATGATAAGGTGAAAAGGGCCTAGGAGGTAACCCATCCCTCAGTTATGTTGTTCATGCAAGCTCATGTGTGGAATAACACGGAGCGAAGCGCTAAGGAAGGATTAAGCTCGCGGTTTCAAGCCATGGTCACCTAGGGAAGTGGTTTGAAGGAAGCGCCTGTGCATAATTGAATTTTGTATCGGCTAAGGGATAGCATGGAAGTGTTATATTATGAAGACTGATATATATATCCTTCATGAATTGAGAAGAAAAAGGACTTGTAACATTGTTTGGAAATTTTTTAATATGCATAATTCTAACAGAATGGTGGCTTGCACATTTTGCAGAATTAAGGGGTTTAAACATATCAATTTAGAGTGTGTATTCAAGAAATGGAAGAAGAAGAGGGATATTCCATCCATGATAAAGAGGCCAAAGGTCAAAGTATCATAGTTGGTAATGAAGACATAGAATCCAATGGAGACAAGGCCATAGGGGAGCAAGAAACATTGATAGAAATTGTGAGAAGCCTGAAAATAGAAGTGAAAATATACAAAGAAAACAATGAGAGACTGATGAGAGAACAAAATCAGATAAATTCTCAAGTGATGCAAAGCTTAAATCAGTTGTAGAGGCAAACAAAGAATGGATCGAAGCAGAAAGAAGAGGGAATATGTTAGGAAAGAAGAGATGATCATAGAAGAGTTGGATTTTTAAGAAGTGCTAGAAGAACTCATAGACATCGCTCACCTCCTTACTTGGAAATAAATTTTTATGCATCTGAAGATTCTATAAGTAGTTCAGAGGTGTCTCCTATTAGGCACCAAAGAAAAAGACATGAATTGGATAGTTTGCAAGGATAACTGAGGAAGCTTAAGCCACCATCCTTTGATGGTGAAAGAGAAAGGGAAGATGATGTTGAGGCATGGTTGCTTGGACTCAAGAGGTATTTTCGATTCCATAAATACTCATCAAACCTAGAAGCCATGATTTCCATATACCATTTACATGGAAAATTTTCTATATGGTGGGATTAGCTAAAGCAAGTTGAGCATGTTGATGAGAGTAGGCTCACTTGGAAGAAGTTCAAGAAATATTTTCAGAAGAAGTACCTTTCAGAACACTTTTATGACAAGAGAATGCATGATTTCTTTGAACTTAGGCTAGGAAGCATGACCATGAAAGATTATGAAAGGAAGTTCTTGGGGCTGCTAAATTATGTGGGGTTTATAAAATATGATAAGGTAAAATTACATAGGTTTTTAAGTGGATTACCATACTTATATAAAGAGAAGATTCAATATTATGAACCCAGGACTTTCACTAAGACCATTAGGAAGGATAAGTACCTATATGAGAAAGGAAAAGGAAAAGAGTCCATGCATAAATCTTGGAAGGATAAGAAGAAGGATAAATTTGATCAAAGGAAGAAGGGGTTCACACCTCCTTTCGATAGAAATGAGCTTAATAAAAATCATCCAGGCCAGTATGCTAAGGATGAATCCAAGAGAGAAGACCTCTTACGAAAAAGGGGAATACCACCAATCCAATGTTGGGGATGCAAAGAATATCACATATACAAGGATTTTCCTCACATAAAGGACAACATGAATACCATGGACAACATCCAAGAGGCTACAATAGTGGAAGACATGGGAAGAATTTATGCAATCTTAGATGATTGACAAGTAGAGTATCAGTCCAATATGATCGAGGTGAAAGTTAATATCATTAATCATCCTGTTGCTATTTTAATTGATTCAGGAGTAATTCATTGTTACATTGATCCTAAAATAGTGCATAGATTACGTTTGGAGAAAAACAATATTGAAAAATCAATTTTGGTTCAACTAGCCACTGGAACAAAAAGAAGAATCCATGATATGGTTAGAGGTTGTTGCATAACTCTTAATGGTGTGAATACTAGTGTTGATATAATTATCATACAATTGGGATCTTATGATATTCTAATTGAAATGGATTGGTTGGATAAGAATCATGATGTCCTAGATTGTCATAACAAGACATTTACATGTCTTGATGAAGAAGGAAAATAGAGCATTGTTAAAGGATTTCCACGACCCATCTCTATAAGAGAGATTTCATCCTTATAACTGAAGAGGTGTTTCAAAAAAGGATTCCAATTGTATGCAACCCATGTGGAGGATCCATAAAATACAAAGGGGCCAAGCCTTGAAGAATTCTTGATACTGCAAGAATTTGAATATCTATTCTAAGAAATAACATATTTTCCACCAGAGAGGGATATATATTTCTCTATTGAATTAGCATCAGGAGATGCCCCAGTATCAAAAACACCTTACCAAATGAATACACCAGAATATAAAGAATTATAGATGTAGTTGGAAGAATTATTGAATAAAGGGTACATACGTCCAAGTGTCTCACCTTGGGGAGCACCAATACTCTTTGTAAAAAATAAAATATGGAACTTTTAGGATGTGTATTGACTTTAGATAGCTGAATAAATACACTGTGAAGAACAAGTGCACTCTACCTAGAATTTATCACCTCTATGATCAACTAAGATGGGAAAATACATTTTCCAAGATAGACTTGAGATCAGGATACCATCAGGTAAGAATCAAGGAAGAAGACATCCATTAAAAAACCTTTAGAACCATGTATGGGAATTATGAATTTGTAGTGGTGCCATTTGGATTGTCCAATGAACCCATTGTCTTTATGTGTTTAATGAATGGCATATTCATAAATTATTTGGATAATTTTGTAATAGTATTCTTGGACGACATACTTGTGTATTATAAGTCAGAACAAGAACATGAAAATCACCTAAGACATATTGCAAGTGCTGAGAGAACATCAGTTGTATGCCATGTTGAGTAAGTGTTCTTTTTACCAATAAAAAATCCATTTCTTGGGACACATTATTTCAGATCAAGGTATAGAAGTAGATCCATAGAATATTGAGGCCATTAGAGGATGGCCAACACCTAGGAATGTTTCAGAAGTTAGATCTTTTATGGGATTAGTTGATTACTATAGAAGATTTATAGCATGGATCTCTAAGATTTCTCATCCAATCACTTATTTGCAAAATAAGGGAATTCAATTTGAATGGACATCTTAGTGTGAGAATAAATTTAATATGTTGAAAGAATTACTTACTAGTGTAGATGTTTCAAATATTTCTGACCCAAATGAAATATGTTTGGTATGTTTATGAGTCCAAAAAGCTTAAATAACATGAGGGGAACTATGCCACACATGACTTGGAACTTGTTTCCATTGTTCATGAATTGAAGATGTGGAGGAATTATCTCATGGGAAAGATATTTGAATTAAGAACATACCACAGTGGTCTAAAGTATCTTTTTGAAAAAACACCTTTGAATTTCAAGTAAACAAGATGGATGAAATTTTTAAGTGAATGTGATTTTGACATCAAGCATATCAAAGGAAAATAAAAAAAAGTTGTTGATGCACTTGGTAGAAGAGTACATGCATGCTACAACTGTCAATATGCATCAGTGAGACTTGAAGAGAAAAATTTTAGATGTTGTTACAGATCAACATTACCTACAGGTAAAGGAAAGCTTACAAGAAGAATATGCACAACGGAAAATGAAAGAGTATGAGATGAAGGAAGATGGATTACTTATGCATAAAAATATAATTTATGTTCCTAGTTCTGGAGAACTGATAAATTTCTTATTAAAAGAAATGCATAATGTTCCATATGTCGGACATCTCGATTACAAGAAAACAATTTCATCAGTAAGAATCCAATTCTTTTGGCCAGGAATGAAAAATGATGTTGTTGATTACATCACCAGATGTATGGAATGTCATACAGTGAAGGTTGAGCATAGGGACCCAATGTGTTTAATAGAACCCTTACCAATTCCAGAGAAGAAATGTGAAGTGGTAACCATTGAGTTTATAACATAATTTCCCAGGATAACAAGAAAACATGATTCGATCATGGTAGTGGTTGATAAATTGACAAAGGTTGCTCATTTTTTTCATGTATAAACAACTCATACAACAACTAATATTGCATAAATTTACATGAAAGATATTGCTAGGTTGCATGGGATACCTAGGACAATTTTCTCATACAGAGATATAGTTTACTTAAAATTTCCGGAGGGGATTATTTAAAGGATTTGGTACAAATATGAACTTTAGCACAACATACCATCCACATTCAGATGGGAAGACATATATAGTCAACCAAGTAACTGAAGACATGTTGAGAATGTATGTGATGGATAAGTCATCTAAATGGGAAGATTACTTGAACTTGGTTGAGTTCACCTATAATAATGAATATCAAGATTCATTGAAAATGAGCACATTTGAAGCTTTTTATAAAAGGAAATGAAATACTCTAGTGAGTTGGGAAAACCCAGTAGAAAGAATGGTACTTGGGATAGAATTGTTGAAGGATATGGAAGACCATATGGTTAGGATTAATTAGAACTTAAGGGAAACTCAATATAGACAAAAATTTTATGAAAATAAGAATAGGATAGCTAGATAATTTAAAGTGGGGGAGCATGTTCTTTTAAAAGTGAAACCCAAGAAGATCTATTTGAAGTTGGGTAGTTGTACAAAGCTGACAACCAGATTCTATGGTCCATTTGAGATATTGTACAGAATAGGTTGAGTTGCATACATGCTTTCATTTCCTTCTTCCATGAATGTGCATAATGTACTTCATATCTCTTTGCTAAAAAAATATGTACATGATTCTAACCATGTTATTAATTGTCATTTGATTCAAGTAGAGACAGAGGGAGACTTTCAGGTTCAATGAATGCGAATATTGGACAGAAAAGTCAAAATACTCTGGAATCGATTTATAGAGTTGGTAAAAGTCTAGTGGACATTCTACGGTCTTGAAGATGCTACTTGGGAGCATGAATATTCCATGCGAGTAGAGTTCCCAAAACTTTTTGAATAAATTTTGAAATTTTGATTTATGTTTTGTGTATGCACTAAGGAAAGTGCCAAAATAAGGGGGAGGGGATGTAACACCCTGGGTTTTGAGCCCTATATTAAATAATATATTTTGTTAATCCATGAAAGGCCAGAGTGCCCAAAAAATTGAAAGAGGTCACTATGCGTAGAAAATGTAATGTTTTGATCATTATTAATAATAAATACATCGCCAGATGCTAGACATACAAGGGGAAGAGTTAGAGGGGGATATGATTCCACAAGAGAGGGGGATTAATGGGATAAGTATTTATTTTATATTTTATTTACCCATTTTGTTTAATGGAGAATAAGAGTTACATGATCTTCTTGGGAGGAAGGCCAAGTGGTTCCCTAATTCCAAGAATTAGATAAACATGTCCTTACTCTCTTGGGCGGGTTGTTGTTCTTGTTCTTATGCTGGTTGTTTCTTCTTAACTCTTTCACTCAAATGCTCATTGTTCACACCTTTCATTCATATTTTCATTCCATTCATTATTTCACCCACTCGTCTTTCTGCATTAGTGTCATGGCTTGGGAAAGGAAAACAAACTATTGAAGTGCATCCATGGTATTGTTTGATGTAGAGAATGTTGGTTTATTCCATCCATGAATGAAGACCTGCATGTCTTATATGCTTTGTTTTGTGCTCAATTTTTATCATAGTTGCGAGTACTAAGAGTCCCAACATGGAGATTTTGGACTAGCTACATTGGAGTTCTGGAAGGATATGGACAACCTGAGGGATTGTGTGGTAGAGAAGGGAGTCCACTCTCTTGGGTTGTGGAGACTAAGTATAACAGAGATGGTGTAATTTGGATTGTTATGAGTTTTGAAAGTCCTATGAGAGCCTGAGGGATGACTAGATTGGGAAGCCAAGTGACACCTTGGAATCTGTCCTTGTGGACTCATAGCCCTAGCTCGTGCGTGACATTGTTGTAGAGACTTGGAACAATATTGTCTATGGTTGGGTGGAATGTCCTTGGTCTGCAACTAGTTGGTGTCTTGTTTTTAGAAAAGATAAGTTCTCTTTGTTATGGTTATTTCCTTCTCTATAATTTATTTCATTGTGTATTTATTTATATTTGAATTTAATATTTAGAATATGCATGCTTGTTGGTTATGAATGTGCATGACTTAGTTTATGATGTGGTATGAATATTTATTTCCACATGTGGTTTTCATGTCTCTTAATTAACTTAGAAGTGATTTGAAATGAGATAAGTCACTGTGAACTGAGACCCTAGATTGTAGTGTGCCTCACTTGCGGGTGGTTTGGTGTGTTGTAGTCATATTAAGTGGTGTAGCCTGGCCTATGGCTGGCTGGGTACGTTACACCAGTAGCCCAATAGTGAGTTCTAGAAGACTCATAGTGGCAATAAAAAGAGGACCAACATATCCATGATAAGTAAAAACAAAAGGTTCCCTAGGAAAAGAGGTCCTTTCATTGGTCATTTCAGGAACTGATTCCATATCTACAGACTCAACCTAAGGTCTATAAGGGAAAAAAAAAAAACACACTAAAAAATCTAGGAAGCAAGCACACAAACAAAAAACCTATCACAGTGAACTCGCTAGTTGGTGATGAAATCCAATGTCATGAGATAAAAATAACAAGGGGCTGAGATAGAGAGGGTGGATGAGTTACATTGGTGATCTACTTAATGGACTTACACTTTGGTACAAGTTCCCTCACAGTATAATCGTGGGTTACCCTCCAAGGAGCCCAAATGAGTTTGGTCGACGTCTACTCCAGGTACAACAAAGTATTTTCCCTTTATCTTCATCTCATGTATGATCCCTAAAGGTTATGGCCACTAAGGTCACCACTTACAACAACAATCCCCAGTGAAATACTCGAAAATATGGTATACATGCAAGGGTAGGGTCGCGACCCAAAATCCCATTGAGAGGTGCCACCCATAGAGGTGTGATCCTCTCAAGTGATTCCCGAGTTTCTTTTGACATTGTTTGTAATATGTGAAAACCACTCCACCAAGACCAACAAAGCGAGGTTAGTTACTTTGTTGGCCCCTATTTAACCTCATGATTGACCCTTGTATGAGAAGGGTTGATCAGGACAAAGATGCAACAAATGGAGTTCTCTCCCTAAGTCAAGATTATATTTTTGTTTGGTATCTTTGGAGAGTTATTCTCAGCAGCTATTCCAAATCCCTACAACTAATCTATTGTAGGTTTTCTACCAATGGAAAGTAATTTTTTCTAAAAATATTTTAATTAGCCCATTATTTTTATGTTTGTTGTTTAATCATAAGGAAAATGGCGTGGAGAAGATGATATTTTGACTGACTCTAAACCATGAAAATAAATGAAAATTCAATGTTTCACTTCAATGAAAGCTATATTACGAGAAGGATAAAACCTTTTATATTCCCAGATGTACAATGTCCCAAATTTATTTAACCAGGATGTTCACTATTCAAAATGTTTCTTCCCAAAGAAACTAAAAAAATCCCACCAATTAAAACAATGCAAGAATTGAAAATTTTGATTTCAAATATAGAGCTAAGTAAATCAATACAACAACAAGCCTCTTTAAAAGAAAAATAAATCCAAGCAAGGTATCTTAAAATGAATTATTCAATAAAAGGAAGAAATTATCTTTCATTAAACAATTCACAATGAAAGTGATTTGAGAAAAAAAATTAAGAACCAGATTGAAAGACACTAAAATACATAGATAAGAGATTATAACCCTTTCAGAAGCAAGAAAAAATGCTAAAAAAAAAGAAAGAAGTCATGAAATTTTTGATAAAAATATCAAAAATTACAAAAATGGACAAAAGGAAAACTTAATACTGCAAGGATCAATATCGAGACCGAATAAGAAAACCAAAAACCATGACAAAACCAAATCTAATATTAGAAGAGGGATAAATAGGAAAGATTGTTTTGACAGGACTATCACAATCTATAATGTGAAATAGGAAAATAATATCTAGTGTCACATGCTATAGAGCAACATAGTGTGACAATGTCATAGTTTCTCACAAAGGAAAGTGCGACACCCACACAAATGTTGTAAAACAAAGGTTTTTTCCAAAAATCCCAATAGGTATCAGGTCTGAGAGTCAAGTTGGATCACCTAGTGACTCATGATGTTAAACTGAACAAAAAACAAGGTAAAAGCCAAAGAAAAACCAGGAGAGCAAATCTGAAAGATTGTTCCCCAGTGGAGTTGCCAATTTTTTCTGAGAAATCGTTCTATGTGGACACGAACTGATCTTTTTAGACTCAGACAACAAATGTGTCTAAGGTTAGTTAAAAATGTGTGGGTCAATGAAAATTATGAAGAGAAAAAAGTAAAAATTAAACAAACCCAAAGAATGAGGTCATCCCTTGTTTATTATGTTGACATATTCCATATTATAGCATTGGTATTTAATATTTGTTTATTATTTGAACACTTTCATGAGACAATCTAGTATGTAATCCATGACATCTCCATTATTACAAACATTAGCTATTGGAAGTGTATTTTGGTGAGGGACATGACAAGACATTACAAATCAACTCTTAGGGATGCAGTATGGAAAGTTGACCCTTGAATGAAAGTTTTACAATGCCTTCCATTGGGAAAAACTTACATGTAGAAATCAACAAAAAAATAGTTGAGGTGTGGACAAATGCATGACAAGGGAAACCTTAGTGCTATTATGCTGAGAGGATTCAAATGCAAATGATGGATCATCATTTTCATGCTTGGTTTATATTTTATGAGAAATCACAACTCATGGTGTAAATACATTCACACAAAGAGGCCATAGTCCTCTCGAGGGCATAAAAAGAAAACATAGAATCAAAATCTATTCTTGATAGATCCTATAAGTTTAGTTTCATGAGACTGAGAAAAACACACTATCCATCTATATTTGACACTACGAGGTCTAATATTGAGCCCCAAATTGAGGTTTCACAATGCCTTTCCTATAGATCATCATAAAAATAGTTGCATCACATGGAAACATGTGATGAGTTGCCTTTATTGATATTCCATCATGAGATGTACAACCCAAATGACAACTTGTTGATTTGAGGTTTAGTTTTCCTTTTATTATTAGTTGTAACTCACGAACAAGAGTTATTCAGGGACATGATCCATAATTCCTATAAGGGCATGACACTCAAATGGATTATTAGAATTCCTTCCTTTTAGATCCTGTTATCACTCCAGGAAACTCTCCTAGGATATAAGTCGGAGATGCCTGGTAACTAACTCTTTTTGGGAAATGTTTTCTCAATATAGTATGAATTTGGAACAAGTCGGATGACTGGGTCAATTTTCACTCAGATCATGCATAAACACATCAAGATGGACAAGGCTTTCAACCACAAATGTTCAGAGAGTTGGAAAATAAGTGATGAATGAAGAAATAATTCTTATACCAGCAGAATCACATATAGACATACATGAATGGCCGATTAAAAAAATCATAAAAATATTTGCATAGCTAAACTTATGAACGCAGCGATAAGATGACAGTTATCTAGCATTAGACAAGCATAACAACATGAATAATATCCATGTGCAAATATAGAATATACAAAAATGTGGAATTTGAACAGGCATGGCAAAAGAAGCTTGTTTTTGCTTCATATGGAAATGGGAAGTTCTGAGTTACATAGTCTGAACAAGTCTCCAAAGTCGAACCTCTAGTTCATGTTCCTTTCTAATAATTATCAGATTACAAAACAGTTGTTTGATCCTAAAAACATGGATCAAATTAACTAAAGATAACAAGTTTAAAAACTGTTTGCAAACTAAGTGGGATATTTCCTAAAAACGAGGTCAAATCCCTGATTTTCCTCTATTGACCGTTGATGATGTGTAGACAGCCTTCCAAGGCTAAGAGATCATTCTCCCATGGAGATCAAATCGAGTTGACAGATGTGGCGACATATCCTGCTTTCTAGTTCAAATGAAATTGCCCATATGTCTTTGAAATAATCCTTTTCTTCATCATATATCAAAAATGACAGTTGATTTGAGTCTGATAATTCATTAGATATGCATTGGAAAAGGTTCCAAACCTTTTCATGTCAAAAATCGCTGACCTGTGCGAAAACTTATTCGAATTCTGAATACACAGACTTTCGCTGGTTGGCTGGAACAGTTCCTGGGTAAGTCATCCACCGAAAGCGCCTGTTTCGGTGGTTAATGAGCACAGTGGGGCTCGCCTAAACCAATGAATGTTGCACTTTGAAAACCTTTCAAAATTGCAAAAATGGCTGCTTTGAACTTCTTTTGACCCTCATGCTTTCTGAGATACTGTAGTCTTTATTTGAGCAGACCTTCGAATCTTTGTTGACTGTGCAGGAGAATCTGTTACATCTATTATGGTTGTGGCCAGATTGGCCAAGGTGTCTAACCCTGTTTGTTTTTCTTCAGATGATTCAAACTTCTTTAGCTTGAGCCTTAGGACCCTTAGCTGTTTGTACAATTTCATGTTTTCCCTAATTAACTCTCTATTTCTACCTTTGATTGAATCATGATTTTCTTTAAGGGTTTCATTCTCTTTGAAAAGTTCAGCAACCTTCTCTATTAGATCTGCATTTGCCTTTTTAATTACCCTCTCAAGTACTTCCATCTCATAAATTTCTCGCAGAATCTTATTGATTTTCCTGGTCTTGCCTTTCTGAGGCTTGCTAGATGAAGCTTATTCTTTCGGTTGCATGTGTGTTTCTGTAGGCTTAGATGGAGGTGTATTTATCTTCAGTTTTGCATCATGTTTGGTCTGCGAGGTATCGTGTGATTTTGACATCTCCTGCTCTGAATCAGAGTAACTATAAGGCAGGTTGAGGGGGTTTTTCCCTGTGGCAAAATTTCTGTCTTTAGACTTTAACTTCCTCTTGGTTCCTCCCTGCTTGCTGGGTGGGGCTGTGATAGAACCCTTGGGCATTGAAATCCCTTTTCTCCTCTTGTGACTAGTAGGATCATTCCTCCTTTTGGACTTCTTGGATTTTATCTCTGGAGGTTTTTCTGTCTGAAACTTGTTCCAGAACAAGAAGAAACTCCACTCTATTTTCTTCCTTTGAAGAGCTTGCTTGATGAGGAGGGTAATCAATCCCTGGTGGCATATCCTTCTTGTAACTTTTGTGGGCTGAGCCTTTACCTGTTTTGCCATCTTGATGAGGGTTCTATGAAAGAAAAAAGGTATATTTAAGTGTTCCCTGCCTGTGAAGTGGTTTAACAGTTTGAAATGGTAGTACATCACCCTATTATAACGTCCTTCACAGGTTATGTATACCAAAATTGCCTTCAGCAATGTCTGCCATTTTAGCTCCAGATAGGACATGGGAATGTCTTTCTTCCATGTCAAAGTTTTGTGAACTGGCAACAGATAGGACCTGAACTCAACATTTGAAGGTGAAGATGTTTTGAACCAGCAAACCCCTATCCTAGGCAACCCTGTGTATTCAGCAATAGATGCCTCATATATTATGAACTCTTCTCTTCCTATTTTGGCAATTCTGCCATCGTATGAGAGGGAAAATGCCTCAACAATCTGTTGGTGGAAAACTGTCAACTTCTCACAATGAGAGAAAACTCCGACCTGTTTAAAACATTCTGCAACCTTTGGATTCTCCTCGAAATACCACATACCATCCACTTTTGACCTCAATGCAGGACTAACCTTTGACATGACTGAATACTGACTGTGTATGAAACTGTGAATAACCAGGTGTTTGGAAAACACAGTTCTGGAAACTAAAAATATAGTCGATATTAATCATGAACGAAAGGTGAAATCATTCGACCGAGCATAGGATTGATAAGTTTACTAAAATACTGACTCATGTTCAAATGACAGTCAAACTGGAGAAAGACGAAACTTCATATTTTCGGGGAAATTTGTATTATGAAAATTTTGACAGGGGATGGCTTCCAGTCTTACTAGATGACCCAATCTAATTCCCTTGGCTCGAGATGCTATCTGAAATTGGAGACCGCTTGCTAATCACCAGAGAAAAGAGGAATCAATATTTTGAAAACTCGATTTCGTTGATGAAATTGTGTGATTGTAGTTGTCTTCAGCGATCCTCGGGCTTCATCACAACATATTGAGTTTCAAAATGAATGAACAAGCTGCTAATGATGTTTGATGTAACTTCCACCGAAAAGGCAGTACGCTCCGTGCAATCATATCTGGTAATGACAGCTCTGCCAGAATTTGAAATGATTGATCAAATGGATAATACGCAGGTGCTTTGAACCTCTGTTGACTGATCACCACGAACGAACATCACCTCCCATGATGCGATATTTCGGCGGTTGCATATCCAATCATTGCAATGATTCTTGACATCTGTCTCGTGCGAAAGCACGAGCTTTCTTTCTGCCCGTGGAAACATTTTCAGTGGTTGCATGCCTTGTGCCTCGACCCTTTTTCTGCCGAAAGTGCACATTTTCAGTGGTTAATGAGCACGCGGTGGGCTCGCCTAAACCACCGAATCCAGCTGTTTTGCCAATTTCTTGACCGAACCAAAACCAACATGTCTTTGGGATTATTTTGAAAAACAGACTCTCTAATCTTATTGCATTTAATTTTAAAAAATCAAATTTAGGGACCAACCTATCATCTACTAATCAGATAAAACCAATGATTTATTTGGGGAGTTAACACTGGCTCCTATTGGGGATGAACGCCTCCCTGCGAGGCTTCAAGAACCACAGAATCAATGCCTTTCCTGGAAAATAACCTAAAAACTAACCTATCTGCTAGTGTTCCATTGGGCATGGAGTTATTGAAAAATAAAAACTAACACTATTTACAAATGTCAAGGCTTTGCAGCCTTAGATGAAATAAATTTTTAGAAACTTCCCGTTTACCGGGCCACTGAACACTTCCTCACCCTCCAGATTCTGCATAATGAAAGTGTTATTGTTTTGCACCTGGGTGATCATAAAAGGGCTTTTCCACAAGGAATCAAATTTGTCATGCTTTCCTTTTTCCTGTCGAAGAGCATCCCACTTCAGAACCCAGTCACCGATCTGAAAACTTTCCACCTTGGCCTTTCTGTCAAACGTCCTCTTGATCTGCATCTGATGGGATTCTGACTTGTCCACTAGTTGTTCCTGAGTTTGTTGCAATTCAACCAAATACAACATCCTTCTTACCATGTCATTTTGCTCCATCTTCTCTTCCTCAAAGAAATTAGCCACAGGAAACACTAACTGAACAGGGAAGATTGCATCAGTACCATAAACCAGCTTGAAAGGAGAAGTTTCTATAGATTTTTCAATGGTTACTCTGTCTGCCCACAGAGAAAATTTAAATTTGGAATCCCAGCTCTTTTTATTTTCTTCTAATAGTTTTCTTATGATCTTTATCAAGCTCTTGTTTGATGATTCAGCTAAGCCATTACCTTGAGGATAGTATGGAGTCGAGTGTACCAGCTGGATGCCCATGGACTCACACATGTCCACCAATGCTTCTGATTTAAACACTGCTACGTTATCTGCCACCAACCTTTTGGGACATCCAAATCTGCTCAAAATATTTTCGTAGAGGAATTTTATGACCACCTGATGTGTAGCACTCCGTGTAGGGATCGCCTCTATCCACTTTGTGAAGTAGTCAGTGGCTACCAGAATCCACTTGTGCTGGCCACTGGATGCAGGATTTATTTCGCCGATAAAATCCAAGCCCCACTGCTGGAAAGGGCCATTCATCACAATGGGTCTCAGAGGTAAAGATTTGAGTTGTTGCTTACCGGTGAATCTTTGGCATTTGTCACAAGACTTGACGAATGCACACACATCAACAAAGAGAAAAGGCCAATAATAGCCGACCCTCAGGATCTTATGAGAAGTCGTCTTCCAGTAGTGATGACCACCACAGTCAGCCAAATGAAATTGATATGTTACTTCGGCAGCCTCTTCTTTATCCAAACACCTGAGAAGCAGGCCAGCAGGGTCCCTCCAATACAGCTGATTATTATAGATGCAGAATTTGATAGCTCTAAGTTTGAGAGCCCGAGCTTGAGTGACACTGATTTCAGGGGGAACTTCAAGCTTTTGCAGAAAATGTATGATTCCATCATACCATTCATAGGAGGACAAATGCTCTGTCACTTGTTGACTGTCATGCTGCCCTTCTACTGCCAAATCTGTCTGTGAATTTCCTGAAATTTCTGCTATAAAATTGATATCCAGCAACTTATAATTTTCCTCTGCTAAAAGCTTGGTGAGTCCTTGGCCTTTTACCAGCTTGGTGGGCTTTACCTCGATATTGAATTTGATCATTTTTGCTATCCATCTTGCCCTCTTTCCGTCAATATACGGCTGAGTCAAAACATCTTTTACAGAAGATGAGGGAACATATGCGATGACCTTCGAGTGAAGAATATAAATTCTAAATGACTTTAAAGATTTTATGAGTGCATAAGCTTGTTTCTCTATAGGGTCATACCTCAGTTCCACATCCCTGAGTGTCTTGCTGAAGAATGCCACGGGATGATCAAAATATTCATCATCTTTCTGAAGGAGGATTGTTGCAACAATGTCGTAAGAAGCAAAAGAAAAGATGTAGAAAGTCTTACTATAATCTGGGTTGATCAGAATTGGAGATTCAATGATCGCTTACTTGATATCCTAAAAAGAGTTTCTTGCACTGTCTGTCCATTTTACTTCAGCCTCCTTTTTTAGCATGAAAGTTATATGTTTGACTAATTCAACAAAGTTGGGCACAAACCTTCTGACGAAATTAATCTTACCAAGCAATGACTGAATGTCCTTCTTTGACCTTGGTAAAGACATCTTTTGAATGGCCTCCACTCATGCTGGATCAATCATGACACCTTCGGCTGAGACAATGTCACCCAAGAGCTTACCCTTTCTTAGAGCAAACTGGGATTTCTTGGGATTCAGTGAAATCCCAAATTGTCTGCACTTTAAGAATACTCTTTTCAGGTGTTTCAGATGCTCCTCATGGCTGTTGGAATACACAGTAATATCGTCAAGGTATATGAGGATGAATTTGTCCTTCTTTCCCACAAATGCTATATCCACGGCCCTTTGGAATGTAGCCCCAACGTTCATTAATCCAAAGGGCATTTTTGAGTACATGAAGGTCCCCCAGGGAGTGGTGAACGCAGTCTTCTCCTGATCGTCCGGATGGACAACAACCTGATTGTAACCAGAAAAGCCATCAAGAAAGGACATGACCTTTGCTGCTGAAATTATCTGTAACAAGTGTTCCATCTTAGGAAGAGGATAGTTGTCCTTTTTTGAGCATTTGTTCAAGTTTCTGAAATCTACACACAATCTTACCTCCCCATTCTTCTTCCTTACGATCACCAGGTTGGCAATCCACTTGGAATATATCAAGGGAACTATGATCTTGGCATCTAGGAATTTCTTAATTTCCCTCTCAATCACTGGCAGTAATAGAGGACTGATAGGCCTGAGTTTTTTCTTGAAAGGAATAGTGTCTTTTTCAAGAGGGATTTTATGATAAATAATATCAGGATCATAGGTCTTTAGATCACTATACTTCCAAGAAAATACATCAGAAAATTCCTTCAATACACTACAGTATTTCGACTTCTCATCAGCAGTCAACTCAGAAGACAAATTTATAAGCTTTGGATGGCTTTTACCTCCTATATTATGCTCTTGAACAGCTGGATCTTTCTCCTTTTTGTCTCGCTGATAAGAGACATC
Organism: Picea mariana; assembly: GCA_032191745.1. NCBI lineage: Eukaryota > Viridiplantae > Streptophyta > Pinopsida > Pinales > Pinaceae > Picea > Picea mariana. The sequence continues at coordinate 180,814 of JASDQU010011019.1, forward strand.
GTTCTGATCGAGCAGCCTCTCCAATGGTACCAAACCTTGTGGTATATAGTTGTTTGGTAACTGGACAATGTCATGCTGGCCCAACTTCTTCTTTAGCTCAGTTTCCTATGATTCTTCTACATTAAGATTCTGCTTATCAATGTGTAAATCGGAAAACTCATCCACCACTTGAAGAAATATGCTGAGTTCATCATCATCCTCAAAAACTTTCCAATATTTGACATTATCGGGTAAGGAGGGTCGGTATTTTACTTGAATCTCATAACTGAGCTTAGGGGGCAGAGGAGGAATGAATGTGCTGGATTAAACAGCAAGAGAGTCAGCGAGCTGATTCATATCTCTTGGTATGTAGGAAATTTCAAAAACAGAAAAAGAATCACGCAGCTTCCATACCTCGTCTCTGTAAGCCTTTAACCTGACATGCTTAGCCTGAAAAGTATTGTTTACCTATTGCACTATGAGGTCTGCATCTCCCAATACTTTCAATCCTCTTATTCCCATTTCTTTTGCTGAATTTAATCCCAACAGCAGAGCCTCATACTCTGCTATGTTATTAGTGGTTCTGAAGTCAAKTTTGAAGGACAAGGATATGGTCTCCTTTGAAGGAGAGATCARCACTACTYCGGYRCCTGMTGAGTCTCTAGTGYTGGCCCCATCGAAGTACATWGTCCAGACARCAATGTTTTCACCTTCAGCCTGCTGTTCAWTAGGYTTCACGAGCTGCATAGGAKYTKCTTGCCCATCATCAATCTGAAGGATGCATGAACCAAAATCCGTATCCACAGCATAGATAGGATGATTGACGGAATTCTTTCCATCGTTGATGATATAAGGGAGCTGGTTTTCCATGTAAATTCTTTTCATGTCCCCACCAAACACTGGAATCGTAGCATAGGACAGATCCATCTGCAATGTGCCTCCTAGCCTCTTTCCCCATGAACGAGACAACAGCAGCCCAAACTTAGGTGGAATATCAGCAACCACCACGTCCATAACCATGCTCCTCATTGGTAGCTGAGCAAGATTTATGACCATGTCTTTGATGAGGCCAAGACATCTGACCTTTCTAGAGTCAAAGGAGAAAAGGTCTTGATATGGTTTAGTGACTTCGAGACCAAGCTCATCCATCATGGCCTTAGGCATGAGATTATGCGATGCCCCGGAATCAAGCAGACAATTGTGAAGGATTTTGTCATGGATATTTAAAGATATGTAAAAGGGTGGACAATAATCATCACGGTCTTCTATCATGGGCCCTATGGTCACTTTAGGATTATCATCTTATAGGTTAACAAAATCATCTAATGGAGAGGACATAGGCATGAGAGACTTTAATATGGTTGTTTTAAAGGCTTCATTCTTCATGAGTCCAGTTAAAGGCATGGGTATTTTAACCTTTTGAATTTCAGATTCAAAATTGAAAGGGAGAGCTGGTCTATCTGAAACTTTTACCTCATGGGATGGAGCCTTTAGGCTGACTTGCTCTTTGGCCAGGGGCTGAATTTGCTCTTTCTGCTGTTTGGCTGGAGGGGTGTTTTGTTTTTTAGTAGCTGGAGGTTGATTGGCAGCAACCTCTTTGCTTTTTTCTGGGGCAGAGTCTTCCTTGTCTTTCACAGGGGCAGCAACAGGTGTTTTTGGAACAACACTTTTTGACCTTAAAATGTAGCCTTTCTGATCATCTGTCAAGTAGACAGCTTCCTCTACACCTGCCTCTTGAATTTGTTGATCCATCAGGGCCTCCTCATAGTCTACCTATGTCAAAAATGAAGATTCGTTCTCATCACCGAAACAGTTTATTTCATCAGCATCTTCAATTTCATTAATGGATGGCTGTTGCTCTTCATCCAATACTGCATTTTGAAGAGGTGGTTTGATCCTCTGCTCCTCAGCTGGATTTCTATCTCTTTGCAGAATATGAACTGGTGGATTATTTTTTCTATAAGGAAAAGCATTTGGATTTCTGGGGGAAAAAGTATTAGGCTCTTTTGCTTTTGCTGGTTGCTGATTTTGGATCTTCAACTTGGACATTTCAGATGTCAGACTTTCCAGCATCTTGGCCATTTTTTCCATTTTGCTATTAGACGAAAAGGATGGCTCAGCAGCATCTTTCTTTTTCTCAGCCCTTCCTTTAAGCTTCTGTGATGTTGTGATATTAGACTCAACCTCGAGAGAAACATCTTGCATTAGAGCAAGCGTGGCTGATCATCTTTCTCTAAGGATAAGAAATAAGTCTACATCAAAGGTGGCAGAGAAGGTGATCTTTGCTGATGCATCGCTTGGTTTGATCTCTGTCGGGATCTTACCAAACATTTTATTGAATCTCTTGATAAAGTCTGAGACTGATTCTTCATCTCCTCTCTTCAAATTTCCAAATTCAGACATGTAGTATAAAAGATCTCGTCTTTCACCCCAGTATTTCAGGAATGCCTCATCTAGCTGTTCAATGCTAGTGATCGAATTTGCTGGCAGCTCTTTGAACCACTTGCGGGCTTGGCCATCTAGACTCTGCACAAAAACTCTAGTCCACACATCTTCTTCTGAAATATTTATGTTTTCTGCATAAGCATAAAATGCTTCAATGTGTTCTTCAGCTGTATACTCCCCTGCTGCTGTAAACTTTGGCATATATTTCTGGTAGTCACCTGTTGGCATGGCAGACAGGGGGTTTGGCAAGACGAGTGGGGCATATCTGTTTTCCAGAATCTGTTCCATTCTGGTCAAAGGGGCAACCATGACAATCTTAGTGGTGGATGAAGACGATGAGCTTGTAGGATACAATGGAGGGGATAGGTAATTCGAAGGAGATGATGGAGGAGATAGATTACCTGAGTTGGAAATGAATGACTGTCTTACTTCACCCTGATCAACAGTTTCAGAAGTCAATGGGAAATAGGAGGCTTTATAAAACTGGCTGAGAAACGAGGCTAGGTTTTCTTCACCCTTGGAAGACAAATCTTGGAGAATTTCCTCAAGGACAGGCAGATTTGTATAAGTGTGCAGAACACCCTTTGAAGATTTGCTAGGTGATGAATTAAAAGAAGATGGAGAGGAATGTTCTTTTGGATGCGATGAAACTTCAATCTCAAGGGAAGAATCAGTGATATTGGAAGAGAAAGATGGTTCTTCTATCTTAGGAACTTGATATGAACTTTTTATTGCTTCGGAATTTTGGATTTCAACAGGGGTTTCAAAAAACTTTTCAGATGTAGAAATATGAGAATCGATTGGAATACCTGAATCAATTGCAGCTGCAGATCCGGAGGCCTGTCTGTGCAAAGCTTTGCCCTTGCTGATGATTTTTTCTAGATCAGGAACTGATGTTGTCAATGGGCCTTCTGGGTTTGCCCTGGTGTGAGCTCTTTTGGGAGCCACTTCGTCAATGGAGTTGCCATATAGAAAATGTACAACCAAGTGATGTCCAAGCTTTGTCTATCATCAAAGATGGATCTATGTCATCTCTCGAGGAAGCTGAGCTTCGATCTCCTCTCCCCGGCAACGACGCCAATTTGTTATCACTCCAGGAAACTCTCCTAGGCTGTAAGTCGGAGATGCCTGGTAACTAACTCTTTTTGGGAAATGTTTTCTCAATATAGTATGAATTTGGAACAAGTCGAATGACTGGGTCAATTTTCACTCAGATCATGCATAAACACATCAAGATGCACAAGGCTTTCAACCACAAATGTTAAGAGAGTTGGAAAATAAGTGATGAATGAATAAATAATTCTTATACCAGCAGAATCACATATAGACATACATGAATGGCCGATTACAAAAATCATAAAAATATTTGCAGAGATAAACTTATGAACGCAGCTATAAGATGACAGTTATCTAGCATTAGACAAACATAACAACATGAATAATATCCACGTGCAAATATAGAATAGAAAGAAATGTGGAATCTGAACAGGTATGGAAAAAGAAGCTTGTTTTTACTTCATATGGAAATGGGAAGTTCTGAGTTACATAGTCTGAACAAGTCTCCAAAGTCGAACCTCTGGTTCATGTTCCTTTCTAATATTTATCAGATTACAAAACAGTTGTTTGATCCTAAAAGCATGGATCAAATTAACTAAAGATA
>JASDQU010011019.1:195528-208159 GCA_032191745.1 Picea mariana
CATTCACTTGTCACTATTATTCAAGAAAAATCGTGTTCCTAATGTCTATATACTTTGAGTAATTAACATTTTTCTTATTTTGAATCAAGACAAACTCTTATCTATTTAAAAACAATTTTAAGATTTACTTAAAATAAATAATAATAATAATAATTTAATGTTTTATAATATTTCTAAAATTCTCAATATTTAGGTTTCATTATCACTAAAATCATATAAACTCATGATAAATAATAATAATAACAATAATAGTTTAATGTTTTATAATATTTTTAAAATTCTCAATATTTAGGTTTCATTATCACTAAAATCATATAAACTCATGTAATAACCTGATAAATATAAATATTATTTTTCAAATTTATATTATTAAAAGATATTTTTTTATATTTATTACTAAATATTTTTAATATTTATATATTTTAAAACTATTTTTATAATATTTATATAAAAGAAATATTATAGTAGATGATTAAGAGAAACACTACATGTAATATGTAAATATTAATATATTAGGATCTTTATTTCCGTGGAATCAAAAATAAAATCCACCTCATACTAATATAACACCTTATTGCCTTTCAAATAATAAAATCCATTATACACGAAACAACACTTTCTTTGTTATTCATTTAGAATAAAAAAAAACTTTACAATACAAAGGATGACTTGAGAAATTACAAGACATGATTACTTTTGACAATATATATTGTATCTCTATGTTACTATCCAAACATCCTATACCAAAATAACATATGTTTTTGTGAGAAATAATATAGATATCCAAAATATTATGATCCCCAAAGCGAACTAAATATTCTAAACCCATAAACGAATATCACAGTCCTTTTGTAGAGATAAAAAGGTCTCAAAATGAGAGATCAAAAAATGAAAAAGGATCGAGATCCGAAAACTAAATYTTCAATGACTTCTTCATAACTCAGTCATCCCACTACGCAACCGAGAGCAGAATTTGACAGAGAATCTGCCATAGCATTGTATTGTCTGTGCACATGAAAATGCTCGATCCAAACAAAAATTTTCTTGATTTCCAATATCTTCCTCATCCAAGGTTGAATATTTAAAGCATTCAATTGTGACTTCCCATCAAATCACTAAAGTTCAAATTTGGAATCTCCTACCACCATTAATTCAAAAAACAAATCTCAACACAAAGATCAAGAGGCTCAACAACCCAAGAAGTTTTACTTTAACATTTGTACTGAGCCAACAACAAGATGAACCTTAAAATAATATACCCTACTCAATTTGAGAACAACTTCTATACCACAGTCTCCTCTACAAAAGAACACCATCAAAGAAGTCTATTAACCTATCTCCAAAATAGATCAAATTCAAGATATAATCAAAATTGTCCCCCTTGGAAAAACAAGGCATCTTCTTTAAAGCCTTCACAATCCTTGAACAAAGTTTAAATTCATTTCTTGCACAATTTTCAAATTTATTCAAGTCCAAATTCAATAACTATCGAAAATATATATTTTTTACAATATCTTATATCAAGGTATCTTCTTTAAAGCCTTCACAATCCTTGAACAAAGTTTAAATTCATTTCTTGCACAATTTTCAAATTYATTCAAGTCCAAATTCAATAACTATCRAATATATATATTTTTTACAATATCTTATATCTACGGATGTGATTACACATTACTTCCTTATATTTAAATGGTATAAAATTAAGCTCATGAACTACATCGTTAGATATATATTTTTAATTCTTAATATATTATTTTAAGCATATGCATTTTGAAAATGGAAAAGTGAAAACAATTAAACAAAACAAAATTAACCTATTGGTATATTATTTAAATACATATAGATGTGAAATGAATTATATATCAAATTTGTTACATCTTTATATATTATGAATGTTAAGTATAATATTTATTTTATTTTAAATATTTTATATTTCAATTTTATTTAATTTTTAAAAACAATATCCAATATTGAAATCTATATATTTTAAATAATTCATTTATACATGATGGAATTATTTATGTGCACGTTTATAATGTTAGTGGTTTTGGTTTGCACTTAGTTTTTCACTGCACCTTCCTTGAGATTCTTAAAGGGTGGATCGACACTTCCAATGAGCCTTATTTCTCCACCCTTTGGTTCAATGATTCATATTCATTGTTTCCTTTGGTTCAACGATTCACATTCCTTGCTTATTGGCATGCTATTCAAGTCCTTTCAATCCACATATCGTATTGAGTTCTCTTTTTTTTTGGACAACCCACTACCTCTACAATTGGTTATTTCGTGGTGAATGGTGATCTATCCTCTGACCTCATGGGATTCTCCTTTAAGGATACTTTTATCAATGGCACTACTGGTTTCAACCCTTACCATCCTTGTAGTTCAAGATGCAATGAGTGAACCAACATTTTATCACTTGAATGGCCTTGTTTGGAAGTTCAATTACCTTTGGCCATGGTTGGTAGAACTTCATCAATGGGTATCCACAACATAGAATCCTAAAATCAAACATGAATGGCCTTGTTTGGAAGTTCAATGAACTTTGGCCATGGTTGGTAGAATTTCATCAATGGGTATCCACAACATAGAAGCCTAAAATCAAACAGGAGGCTTTCATTTATCCACGTGCAAGGGGTTGTTCAATCATTGAATTTTATTTTACTAAATATAAGGGAAACATCCTTAACTCACATCCTTTCTTTCGAGGTGTTTATGGTATTCACATGAAGGCCTAGGTTTCTTCCTTTGAACCAATAATAGATTATCTCTTCATTGATGTAGTGTGAGTCCATAACCCAAATATTGCTCTTCATTTTTGGGGATATGACTTTCCATAGAGGCTTCAGTGGGTTGACCAATATCTTATTATGTTCATTCATAAAGGGGGTTTTAAAATTGTGARAAATAGAGTCAATATATTGTAGTTATTGGGGGGCGGATGTAGGGTATAGGGGTTTTATAGGTATGGGAGGGTATCAAAATCGGTATATGGTAAAAATAGGTTTTTTTTAATTGGAAGGATTAATTGGGAGGGAGGTAAAAATTAAGGGTATTCTTTTGTATTCCATGAACGCACATGCTATGCCACAAGTTCACTAAGAGGAGACCTAGCGTGATTTTCTCAGCAAACCTAGTAATTCTTTAGGGTATGTGAAAACTAATGATGGTCTCTCTTGATAAGTTAGTGGCAATGTAAACATGGAAAAACAAGAATATGTTAACTTGGAATGATTATTCAAGGTAATTTTACAATGAATTTGAATATGGTGTAAGAATATGAAACATAGGAAATTGAATTAGATTTGAGAATATACTTCTATTCATAGAAATTGTTTATAACTATGTGAAATTTGATTTTTTCTAAAAGTGGTATGTTATTTTCCAACAAAATATAAGGTATATATTTTTATTCATGCAAGTTTTGATTACTTAAATGATGGAATTTCATTCCAAAAAATTGTATAATTGTAGAGAACCTGCTTTTCTACAACAATGTATTTTTTGGAAATTTATAATATTAATTTTATATATTTTTTAAGTATGAAAGTCAGTATATCCTTGAAATTACAACCCCTTTTGCTCATGCAGGCTAAGAGTATCTTAACATGATCAACAAAATTTCTTTTTTTTTAGATCGTAGGTATCAGTCTCCTCTAGTACGACACATAACACATTTTAGAAATAGTTAATCTGCAAAAACGTTATAACATAAACAAGAGAGATATGTATTCTAGGATTTTGATATATATGAAAACAAAAATGAAATAAATTAGTAAACAATATTAATTAAAAAAAAACTATGTATTTGGAGTCTACAGAGCCGACTCTATCTATGTTTGTATTTTCATCAACAAATAAATTGTGTAGTCTATAGAAAAATAACGTTGATGCAGGATCATCACCAACTCAGCAAGCGAGCCAGCACATCAAGCGAAAGTTCAGCTGGATAAACGAACCCAAACTTTTGAAAAGGCTTTGGGATTGTAGTGCAAGTCTTAAGTCATCCTTTATGAAGAAGCACCTTTTGTATGTTGTATCAGACCTCGAGCCATACGCTCTTGTCTGAATTAGATAGAAAGAATTTAATAGATTTAATGCAGGTAGATAGATGTTTAAGTCTAGATTAGACAGTTTAGACTTCGAAGGGGGAAAATGGATATAGAAACCCTCATTGTATCATTTGTAACATTATCAAGCATTCAGAAGAGAAGAGCAAACAAAGAACTTTGTGAAGAACACCCATGTACAGATTTGAGTTAATAGAAGAGAGTCTTTGATTCAAATTCGTGCCTGGTGTTGTTTCTCTGTGTATGTGGTTTATGTGCTCATGAATGTTTGTTTTCTGGTTATGTATTTGCTTTGAATATGYTGTGCATGTGATTTCAGGGTTTGAAACTGAAGTCTGAATGAGAGAGGGAATGRTTTTCAATTGTTTCTCTATCTGAGCCAGGAGATTCTTGCATAGAGTGCAGTTGAATTCATCTGAAAGGAGTGCGTCGATGAAGGMTCAGTAGTCTAACTGTTGTTCTCATTCACCCATAAGTCAATTTGGGTTGTTGAAGTTGTGCAAGGAAGCCATAGGCTGAAGAAGAAATCTCAGTTGTTAGCCTGAGCAAAGGAGATAGAAGACTGCTGCTACAGGAGGTGCGCAGAGTCTGAAGGATTCAACACTTGAGAAGTTCTTGAACTCCGAGCGCAAGGAGTGCGCATACATTCCTCTGAAGGAGTCAAAGTGAATAAGCTCAGGAGGGATAGAACCCTTGTGATATCGTTGAAAGGGAGAGTAGGAGGTTCGTGCCGAGGAAGGTTTCGATCAGGAGCTGCAAGCACAGGCTTGGAGAACAAGTCTCGGCAGAAGCAGTTAGTCATTTTCAAGAAATCCTCAAGGAGGCAGAATCGACGGTCAGGATTCGCAGGGGAAATTAGCGAAGACCCGATAGCCGTCAGATCTTAGGGAAGTTGCGCAGGGTTTAAGCTTTAGCGCTCACGGAAAGAGTCAGAGCTCATCGAGACTCGACTCATCGGAGAATCGGAGTTTCCAGTAACATAGGATTCTCGCAGGGAGAACTTGCGATCCACGATTTCCCGAAAGGAGTATAGCCGTAGATCCCGGACTAGAAACGTGTCAGTAATGCAGAGAGTCGGGGTTCGGCATTCGGGACTTTCCTATGCAAAGGAATTGTTACACTTGAAATCACAATCCTGTGATAACTGATAGCTTGACAAGGAGAGAGTGACGTGGAGGAGAGCGCCCGCCTGTACATCGGGGTTCGGCACTTCGGAGATCTTAGTGTCGAGAGAATCACGGAGGAGTCGCGAAACTCTGAACTGCGAGGGGTCCCACAGCCACGGCACTTGGAGTCGACAGGTGTCAACCCATATCGGAGATCGGGATTTGGAGGGGCCTACCACATCGCGCAACAGGAATCGTGAATTCCCGAAATGCGAATTCCCAATCATTGCTTGGGTGTGGGCCACAGGTGTCAGAACTGAGGACAGGTGGCATCGGGTGTCGGGGATCGGAGATCTCAAAGGCGCGATTTCTTCGCATTTCAAACTCGCGAACTCTGAAGTTCCGATAGGGAAAGAAGACCCTAGTCCCATGGATAACGGTCACCTGCGAAAGGAGTTAGACAGAGGGGGCTGAGGAACGAAGCTAAGTGCCATCGCCTATTGGGAATCAGAGATCTGCGAGGAGAGGGATTTGTGACCTCGTGTATACCGATTTCCCGATGGGTAAATACCCGATCAGAGGTAAGAAAGCGTGGATGAGTGATCATCAGGATTCGGGGATTGGTTAGACTCGATTCCGAGAGCCTAGGACTCGTGATATCGCGAGGTCCGATTTCCCGATTTGAAGAAGGGAGATCACAAGGAAAGTCTCTGGGTATTGAGAACTCCAGACAGAGGGTTGAAGAGTAATTTTAGCTCTTCGGGCCAGAGAAGAAGAAGGTCCTGGTGAGAGCGGACGTGCTTGGGCACGGTCTGCATCAAAGTGGTATCAAAGGCAGGTTCTCTTTGTTTTCTGCGACAGAGAGAAAAGAGGGAATTTCACCATGCCTCCTAGAAGAGAAAGGCAATCGCCTGATCCAGAGGATAGGGATGTGCAAAGAAGGGGTAGACCAGTAGCTGGTCCAGAGATGGAGAGGCAGATACGTGATATCAGAGCGAGATTGGAAGATATGGAAGCAGTGCAGAGACGCACAACGAATGATGGAGATCTAAGTGACTCCGAAGGTGACGCTGAAGTTAAACAGCAAGGAGAAGTTGCAGCCGAAGATGTAGCCAATGAGTGATTGATTAAATCCATTTCCAAGATGAGTTCAATGAAAAAAATGGACATTCCAACTTATGAAGGAAGCCTGGATGCAGAAGAGCTGTTGGACTGGATAAGAGCTTTTGATACCTACTTTGATTATGAGGACATCGAAGAGGACAAAAAGGTAAGGCATGCTGTCACAAAATTGAAAGGACATGCAGCATTATGGTGGGATGAGCTTCAGGCAGATAGACGTTCCAAAGGCAAGCAAAAGATCAAAAGTTAGGATTGAATGATTGCGAAGATGAAGGCAAAATTCATCCCAAGGGACTATCAGATCACATTGTTCAGGAGGATGCAAAACCTGATATAGAAGTTGATGACAGTTAAGGAATATATCAAAGAATTTTACAATCTTGATATCAAAGCAGGTCATCAGGAGAGCGATGATGAAAAAGTTGTCAGGTATATGAATGGCTTAAGATACGATATCCAGGACGAGATGAGTATGACAACCATCAAAATGGTGGAGGGTGCGTATAAGATGGCATTGAAGGCAGAAGAGAAACTAAGCCATAATCTAGCACAGCGAGGCCGGGGAAAGATCCAGCCGAGAGGAAGATCAGTTGCCCAAGATAGGTTCCAGAAATCTAAGGATGACTGGAAGAAGCCTCAGACCAGAATGGAAAGAGGTGGAAGTTCTCAGTGAGGCCAGCACGCTGAACAACGAATGCAACAGGAAGAACAGAGTGGAGGATATGCCAATGTTAATACTTTTCCTCATACCAGAGGTAGAGGAAGAGGTAGAGGAGGAATCATCACATGCTACACATGTGGGAAGAATGGGCACAAAGCAGTTGATTGTCCGGATAGAAGGAAAGATGGAGGAGAAGCTCACATCGTCGAGGCACAAAGGCGAGCTGCTGAAGAAGAAGACGCAGAAGACGGAAGGTCATTAATGATGCATAAAGTTCGCTTAACACCTGAGAAGGAGGTGGAGGACATAGCTCAGAGAAGCAGACTGTTCAGAACTACATGCAACACCAAAGACAGGAAATTCAAAGTCATTGTGGACAGTGGAAGCACCGATAATCTCGTTTCAACCGAGATGGTGGAGAAATTAGAGCTGGAGACAACTGATCACCCGAGTCCATACAAAGTTTCATGGCTACAGAAGGGACATCAGGTGAGTGTCACTAAACAGTGCTTAGTTGACATTAAAATCGGAGGATATAATGATAAAATTTTGTGTGATGTTATTCCCATGTATGTATGCCATTTATTGTTGGGTAGACCATGGCAATATGACAGAAATGTGGTTCATAATGGGAGAATGAACACATATACCCTGGATAAAAATGGGAGAACCCATATGTTGCTTCCGATAAAGGACAAGGAGGTAAATCCGTAAGTAAACAACACAATACTTCTCATGAGTGGGAAGGAGCTTCTTACAGAGATGGAGAAGAAGGAAGATCCACAATTCTTTGTTGTCAAAAAGCCAAGGATTGTTCTGACTAGCACAAGAGTGGATGAATTACCAGATGAGATTTAGGAACTGCTGGAGGAGTTCACTGACATCATAGTGGACGAATTACCTCATTCATTGCCACCAAGGAGGAGTGTGAGTTATCACATTGATCTCATACGAGGAGCCAATTTACTGAACAAGGCTGCGTATAGATTGACCCCACAAGAAAATGAGGAGGTCAAGAAGCAGGTCTAGGAGTTGTTGGACAAGGGGTTGGTCAGGGAAAGTCTGAGTCTGTGCGCCATTCCGACCGTGCTTAGTCCAAAGAAAGACGGAGGCTGGAGAATGTGCACCGACTCAAAAGCGATCAACAAAATTACCATCAGGTACAGATTTCCACTGCCGAGAATGGATGATTTGATGGATTGCCTGAGCGGGGCAAAGTATTTTTCAAAGATAGATTTGAAAAGCGGTTATCATCAAATTCGCATGAGGGAAGGCGATGAATGGAAGACAACCTTAAAAACCAACGAGGGATTGTATGAATGGCTAGTCATTCCATTTGGGTTGACGAATGCACCAAGTACATTCATGAAGCTGATGAATGAAGTGCTGAAAGAATTCATTGGTAAGTTTGTCATTGTTTATTTAGATGACATATTGATTTTCATCAAATCAAGAGAGGAACATCTAAAGCATTTAGCTGCAGTAATGAGGAAGCTACAGCAAGAGAAGCTGTTAATCAACATGAGGAAATCTTCATTTATGAAGAAAGAACTCATTTACTTGGGGTTTGTCATATCGGCAAATGAATTGAAGATGGATCCAAGTAAAGTGGATGTAATAAAGAATTGGCCATCACCAAGAAATGTTTTTGAGGTGAGGAGTTTCCATGGTTTCGCTAGTTTCTACCGAAAGTTCATTAGGAATTTCAGTGGGATTAGTGCAACAATGATGGACAAAGTCAGGAAAAAACATAAATCTTTTCATTGGACTGAAGAGGCTGAGAAAAGCTTCAATCTATTGAAGCGTAAGATCACAGAGCAACCGGTGTTGGTGCTGCCTGATTTCAAGAAGACATTCTAGGTGAAATGTGATGCAAGTGGCTTTTCCATAGGAGCGGTCTTGAGCTAGGAGGACAGACCAATTGCATATTTCAGCGAGAAGTTGGATGAAGCAAAGGTGAAATACTCCACGTATGATAAGGAATTTTATGCCATTATATAGGTGTTAAAGAAGTGGAGGCATTACTTGATGCCAAGAGAATTTGTATTGTATAGTGATAATCATGCATTACAGTTTGTAACTCAGCAGGAGAAGCTGAACCAAAAACATGCAAAATGGGTAGAGTATATGCAGAATTTTACATTTGTAATTAAACACATTTCAGGGACTACTAACAAAGTGGCTGATGCCTTGAGTAGGAAGTGTTTGTTGCTGTAGGAATTCTGAGTCAAAACAATGGGATTTGAAAACCTTGAAGACATGTATGCAGGTGATGCAGATTTTGCAGAGGCATACGAGGCAACTGAGAATCCCGTTCTCAGAGACATAAGCCCGTGCATGGATTACATGATTCAGAATGGACTGTTGTTCAGAGGAAACTAGTTATGCATTCTGAATTGCTCTATGAGAGAGAACCTGCTAAAGGAGAAGCACAGTGGTGGATTAGCAGGGCACTTTGGCCATGACAAGACATTTGCGAAGCTGAGTGAAGCATATTTTTGGCTGAAGATGCAAACAAATGTCAAGAAGTTTGTTGACAGGTGAAGAATTTGTCAGCATTCAAAGGGAAAGAAGAAGAATCCAGGATTCTACCAATCATTACCCATACCAGAAAGGCCATGGGAGGCGATCATCATGGATTTCGTACTAGGATTGTTGAGGATGCAAAGAGGACATGACTCAATCTTTGTGGTAGTTGACAGGTTTTCAAAGATGGCACATTTTATTCCGTGTCAGAAGACCAGTGATGCGACTCACATCGCAAATTTAATTTTCAAGGAGATTGTTAGACTTCATGGTTTACCCAGAAGCATTGTATCGGACAGGGATACAAAGTTCATTGGACATTTCTGGAGGACACTCTGGAAGAAGATGGGAACTAACTTAATGTTCAGTTTTTCCTATCATCCACAGACAGATGGACAGACATAAGTGGTCAACTGAAGTCTCGAAGATTTACTCAGGAGCTTAGTGATGGAGCACCACAGTAGCTAGGAAACTGTGTTTCCACAGGCAGAATTCGCTTACAACAATTCGGTGAATCGAAGCATAGGTAAAAGCCCATTTGAGATTGTATATGGTAGATGGACAAGAGGAGTATCTGAGCTGATGGATTTAGAGCAGATAATGACTCAGAGTGCGAGCGCTGAAGAATTCACAGAGGCGATGGAAGATCTTCACAGCAGGGTGAAGCAGCGATTGACAGAATCGAACCAAAAATACAAGCGCAGAGCGGATCAACATCATAGAAAACTTCAATTTGAGGTTGGCGATCTAGTTCTAGCACATCTGAGGAAGGAAAGGTTCCCAAGGGGAACATACAATAAGCTGAAGATGAAGAAAATTGGACCATGTAGAGTCCTGAAGAAATTGGGAGAAAACGCTTATGAGATTGAATTGCCGGATGACATTGGAATATCTTCGACATTCAATGTCTCAGACTTATATCCATATAAGGCTGAGGAAGTAGGATATGGAAGTAATGAGCAGCCATAAATTCAATGGCAGAAATAGATGCCGATTGCAAAAAGGCCACACATGGAGCGGATACTTGACAGAAGAGTCAGCAAAAGAACCAGACGGAAGCAATACTTCGAGTATCTAGTGAAATGGAAGAACCACCCAGTGGAAGATGCCAGTTGGGAGATAGAAGCAGTGATTCAAAAGCATGGACAGACTATGAAGGAGCTCATGGACAGGAGCCCATGAAAGTTTTCGAGCCGAGGAGTATGATGCAGGAGCATCGCCAACTCAGCAAGCAAGCCAGCACATCAAGCAAAATTTCAGCTGGATAAACGAACCCAAACTTTTGAAAATGCTTTGGGATTGTAGCGCAAGTCTTAAGTGATCCTTTATGAAGGAGTGCCTTTTATATGTTGTATCATATTTCGAGCCATATGCTCTTGTCTAAATTAGATAGAAGGCATTTAATAGATTTAATATAGGTAGATAGATGTTTAAGTCTAGATTAGACAGTTTAGAGTTCGAAGGGGGAAAACAGATATAAACACCCTCATTGTATCATTTGTAACATTATCAAGCATTCAGAAGAGAAGAGAAGATAGAGAAATTTGTGAAGAACACCCATGTACAGATTTGAGTTAATAGAAGAGAGTCTTTGATTCAAATTTGTGCCTGGTGTTGTTTCTCTGTGTATGTGGTTTATGTGCTCATGAATGTTTGTTTTCTGGTTATGCATTTTCTTTCAATATGCTGTGCATATGATTTTACGGTTTGAAACTGAAGTCTGAATGAGAGAGGGAATGAGTTTCAATTGTTTCTCTATCTGAGCTAGGAGATTCCTGCATAGAGTGCAGTTGAATTCATCCGCAAGGAGTGCATCGATGAAGGCTCAGTAGTCTAACTGTTGTTCTCATTCACCCAGAAGTCGATTTGGGTTGTTGAAGCTATGCAAGGAAGCCATAGGCTGAAGAAGAAATCTCAGTTGTTAGCCTGAGCAAAGGAGATAGAAGACTGCTGCTGCAGGAGGTACGCAGAGTCTGAAGGATTCAACACTTGAGAAGTTGTTGAACGTCAAGCGCAAGGAGTGCACATACATTCCTCTGAAGGAGTCAGAGTGAATAAGCTAAGGAGGGATAGAACCCTTGTGATATCATTAAAAGGGAGTGTAGGAGGTTTGTGCCGAGGAAGGTTTCGAGCAGGAGCTGCAAGCACAGGCCTGGAGAACAAGTCTCGGCAGAAGCACTTAGTCATTTTCAAGAAATCCTCAAGGAGGAGGAATCGACGGTTAGGGTTCGTAGGGGAAATTAGCGAAGACCCGACAACCGTCAGATCTTGAGGAAGTTGCAAAAGGTTTAAGCTTTAGCACGCAGGGAAAGAGTCAGAGCTCATCAGGACTTGACTCATCGGAGAATCAGAGTTTCCAGAAACATAGGATTCTCGCAGGGAGAACTCGTGATCCACGATTTCCCGAAAGGAGTATAGCCATAGATCCCAGATTGGACACGTGTCCGTAATCCGAAGAGTCGGGGTTTGGCATTCAGGACTTTCCTATGCAAAGGAATTGTTACACTTGAAATCGTGATCCCGCGATAACCGATAGTGCGACAAGGAGAGAGTGACGTGGAGGAGAGCGCTCGCGTGTACATCGAGGTTCGACACTTCAAAGATCTTAGTATCGAGAGAATCATGGAGGAGTTGCGAAACTCTGAACTGCGAGGGGTCCCACAAACACAACACTTGGAGTCGACAGGTGTCAACCCATATTGGAGATCAAGATTTGGAGGGGTCTGCAACATCGCGCAGCAGGAATCGTGAATTCCCGAAATGTGAATTTCCGATCATTGTTTGGGCATGGGTCACAGGTGTCAGAATTGAGGACAGGTGGCATCGAGAGTCAGGGATCGAAGATCTCAAAGGTGTGAGTTCTTCACATTTCAAACTCGCAAACTCCAAAGTTTCGATAGGGAAAGAAGACCCTAGTCCCATGGATAACGGTCACTTGCGAAAGGAGTTAGACAGAGGGGGCTGGGGAACGAAGCTAAGCGCCATTGCCTATTGAGAATCGGAGATCCATGAGGTGATGGATTTGTGACCTCGTGTATACCGATTTCTCGATGGGTAAATACCCGATCAGAGGTAAGAAAGAGTGGACGAGTGATCATCGGGATTCGGGGATTGGTTAGACCCAATTCCGTGAGCCCAGGACTCGC
>JASDQU010011020.1:10663-43469 GCA_032191745.1 Picea mariana
AAAAATAATTGTTAAAACCAAACAAAAAATTGTTGAAAATGATTCTCAACTGTGAGCTTATTGGCACACCTACCTACCCCACTTCGCTGAGCACAAGTGACGAATTAAGTGATCTCAAATTTCCAGTAAATCCAATCAAGTAGTCGGATATTGGACAGAAACAAGCATTTCACTTCTCCAATCATAAAACCAAACTGAAAATACGACAAATCATTCCACCAACTGAAATTGTCTCCATAACCTATGAATATGGTAATGCTCATTTCCATTGAAGTTTCTAACAGAGCAGCGAAAGGATCCTTGGAAGCATAAACAAGTAACTATGTTTTGAGTTTTCCATTGTAGATCTCATGATCATTCTCAAATGAGAAAGAAACAACGTGTTTATCACTATTCTAGTTTTTGAGGGAAAACTTTGAAAATCCTTGGAATATTTCAAATGGAATGGATACATCATATCCTACAAGAATATCTAAAGGAAACTCTTCATATGATTCAATAAGACTATCACTCTGGTTTTCCATAATTTCTGAATTCTGAACAACATTTTTATTTTGATATGAAAGTTGTTTGCTAATTGAAAACTCATTTTCTGCAGGAAGGATGAACTTTGGACTACTAACCCTGGACCTGAGATCCTAATGCTTGTAATAGTGAGTCATTGTAGTCTCATAAACTATTTTATACTACTCTAAATCAGTCAGTAATGTTTCATTTGTTTTTTATTTATACTATTATTTTTGTTGATCATAAAATTATTCAAAAGAAGCGTATTTATGAGATGAATCTTGGGATATCCATTGTGCTTGATGTTCTATCTCAAGTTCCCTAATAATCTTTTGTAAACCTTATAACTTATCCTCTTGACTAAAAATGTGACATGAATCCAAATAAGTTAGTGAAGAGGAACGAATATCTTCATACCAATGATGCTTAGGGGACATATCAATCCATTTTATGAAATTTTGAAAAGAAACAAGGTATTCCACCAACCTTGTTGTTTTGTTTGATGAAGTACCTGGATTTAAAGCTAAGCTTTCCATTTTGAAACCAAGAAACCCTTCATACTCCAAGCTCTTTTAACAATGAAGTCTCCATGAAAGCTTTAGCTCTGGATTCTTCAGCCAGTGGAATCACCTTCAAACTGATTTTCTGATGTGTGGAGTTGCCAGGGTAAATGTTTTTCAACCAATGAAATGTTTGATTCTCTGTTACCCTCAAGAATCAAATCTGAAAGTTTAGTCATTCTTTCCCAGGTAAAAATGAACTTTTCATTCCCTGACAACGACGCCAAAATGTTATCACTCTGTAATTTGCCTTGGCTGAGGAGGAAACTCACAAAGGTAACCTACAAACCAACTTTAAGACTGGAAGTTAGTCCTTCCAATCTAGAGAGGACTCTCTCTAAGACTTGATCTCTGATAGATATATTGTCTTTAAACTGATGGGTAGGTTTAGATGATTAAGGTAGTTTTTTCAAGGTTTGTTGGCAAGGAGGTATGGTATCTCTTGGGCTATGGATTCAACCCCTGAAAAAAGAATGAAAACAATGACTAGTAGGTAGAATTTCGAGAGGAACAAAAGCTAAATTAGGTGATGAACTTTCACTTTTGAGTTTGGTTGTGTAGGGTGGAAAAGGAAAAGAAACATATAACAAAATCAGCACCATGAAAGATGAATTATGACCTAGTCAAGAAGAGAAACATAGTTTAAATCACTTGAGTCTAAAGCACCATTAGATGAATTCTAGACCCTTTAATTATCCAATTTAAACAGAAGAAAATGAAGATGAAAGTAAGGACATAATAATTACATACAAAGATAAGAGTACAAACTTCAGACCACCACCATTATAATCTTTTTCATAAAAAGTTCAGGACTTCTGCATTTGTATTTCGTTCAGATTCAGAGAATATTACAATAAGGATCAAAATGACTACACTTTCTGCCAACTCCACTTTTCAAATTCAAAGTGCTCCAATATATAGATAAATGTGATATTCTAGCCTAAGGAGGTAGAAATCCATCTTTTTCCAAAGATAAAAAGTTGTTACAATAACTTAGGAAAAAATATTTGCCAAAATCTGCCCATATCCTACTATCTAGGGTTTGATTTTTGACCAATTAAAATGTGACAACTAAAGAGAAAATCATGGGATTTGATAGGATAATATCCAAGCTTCAATATCTATATCAATTTCGAATCAACCTTCCTGAGTTGGAGGACCATCAAGTCGAATTTCAAAAGATTCTAGAACTCTGCCAGCAAATCTGGCTTGGCAAATTTCCGTAAAATAAGCCTCAAATATCTTTTCATATCTTCCCAATAATGACACATGTGTAAAAGCATAGAGAGTTTTTTGTTATTGGGTTCGTTTTTGACAAAAACCTATTTTTGTTTTCAAACATTATTCTCCATATTCTTGTAATATGCACCCAAAGATGATGACTAAAACATGAAAACATTAAATGCTGAAATTTGGAAAAAAGGATTGTAAATATTCATTCAAATATCTCAAACTATGACACCTTTGTAAAGAGTGAGAGAGGTTTTTTTTATTGAGTTAATTATTGAAAAAAACCTCTCTGGGTGTTTCTAAAATCCCCTCCAGTTGGTCATAAAATTATCTTTAAGTTTACCACTAAATTTCCATTTGTGTAGCGTGCATGTTGTGTAATTGTAACCTACAGCAATTGCATAGCGCATTGAGTTTTCTTGAAACTTGTGCAATATTATGGCGGCATCATCTTGCTATAAACATGTTCTTACATCAAAAACAACTTACCAATCATCTCATGATGTCCTTTCTAATCATGTGTGTCCAAAGCATTTGTGTAGCGAGAGCTTACTACGCAAGTGTTGTGTATGACAGTTTACTTGTCAAAAACTACAGCTATTCTTAGGAGATGACTTATGATATCACCCTTCTGTAAAAACTATTCTTCATCATCATATCCTTTGCAATTCCTCAATGCAATCTCCCATAATGATCACCACTTATATGACATAATCAAAACTTGAGATGACCTCTTACCCCCAAAAGACAAAATGGTAAGATTTCTTCACTCATATCTCTGCAATTTCAGCAAGAAGGTTTAGTATATCTTTACCTTTTCCATCGACTCTCATTTGTAACTTTAACGACCTTTTTTTTTTTCTCAGTGGCAAATTTTTCCTCTTTAAGTTTTGAATTTGCTTGGATAAACGTGCATTTTTCTTCAATTTTAATTGGGAAATTGAAAGTGCTTCACAAGCATTTGTAATGGTTGGTCCACATTCTTGGAAATGCCTTTGTATCCTCTATTCTAATGACCTGTTCTCTTCCCTGAGCTGGATAATTAGGTCTTAGACCTCCCTTAATTGTTTATTTAGCCACTTCATAGTTTTATCACTCTCTCCAGGTGATGTATGGGGTTTTTCAATTATTGCAGGTTGGCCCTGTACATCTGCACTCTTTTTATTGGTTGAGGACCTTGTTACAGGATCTGAAGGTTTGACTGAAACTGCGTTCTTGGGACTTTACAAAACTCCCTTCTCCTTTGATATTTAATTTATATTTATTTTATCAATGACCTAAGGCTTTTAAATCACCTAATGAAACATAACACACTCTCTGTGACTCATTTAGTAATACCTTGGTCTATCTAAGACCAAGGCATGACTATGAAAACTCAGAAAAAACCTTTAACCCTACACCAAAAAACAAATATGCTAACATTTGACCCCAATGGGGATGATATCCTCCCAGTGAGGTAGCAAAGAATAGCAGACCATGTGCCTGACCATTGGGCTTTATTTGACTCAAAAAAGACTCTAAAGTGATAAAGAAATTGTCTGACAAGACTTATTTGACATAATTTAACCAAACTCAACATAAATTTAGGGCCTTCACTCTAGCTTTCTCATCCTTTGATAGAGAATCTCATTTAGGATTCCACACACACATTGATGTTGGTCCATATTTTTCTGTGAGGCTGTATGAATCAATCACATTGAAATCAATCTTTTCCATGGTGGATAAGATATGGGATGGTGATGATGTTCTTCCATTGACCACTTCAACAATCTTGTGGAGAGATTTTCTGTCATGTGGTCGGGCATTTGCAATTATATTCAATACAATCGGTTCCCTACTCAGGTGGGTGACTTTATAGATTTCAATGGCGTCAAATATGACCTTTGCAGTCACATTCCTTAGAAACAAATTGTTTCCATCCTGTAAAGCCATGGCCCATGCAAAGAAACAGTCATTTCAATGAAACTGTGGCACCGTTCTTATGGCAACGGTCAAAAAAAATTTCCCATGTAAACCGCACAAAACCATATTCGATAAAAATCTGATCATTGTACATGCTACCTGCAAAAAGATGAAACCAAAGTGGTATGCGAGCTCTCTACCTTAAACCCTATTTTTGATCCATTAGGCTTCTCCCACATTTTCTAAAACCTTCAAAATGCAAACTATGACCTGATTTGCAACCAACTGAGTCTGCAACCAGAACCAAAAATCAAACTGAAACTGTAACTATACATTGCTGCAAAAAAAATCGTTAAAACCAAACTAAAAAATGTTGAAAATGATGCTAAATTGTGAGCTTATTGGCACACCTACCTACCCTAATTCGATGAGCACAAGTGTCGAATTAAATGATCTCAAATTTCCAGTAAATCCAATCAAGTAGTTGGAT
Source organism: Picea mariana (assembly GCA_032191745.1). NCBI lineage: Eukaryota > Viridiplantae > Streptophyta > Pinopsida > Pinales > Pinaceae > Picea > Picea mariana. The sequence goes on from JASDQU010011020.1 coordinate 15,353, forward strand.
ATTGGACAAAAACAAGCATTCCACTTCTCCAATCATAAAACGAAATTGAAAACACGACAAATCATTCCACCAACTGAAATTGTCTCCATAACCTATGAATATGGTAAGGCTCATTTCCATTGAATATTCTAATAGAGTAGCGAAAGGATCTTTGGAAGCATAAACAAGTAACTTTGTTTTGAGTTTTTCATTATAGATCTCATGATCATTCTCAAATGAGAAAGAAACAACTTGTTTATCATTGTTCTCATTTTCGAGGGAAATATTTGAAAATCCTTGGAAGCTTTCAAATGGAACGGCTACATCATATCCTACAGGAATATCTGAAGGAAACTCTTCATATGATTCAATAAGACTATCACTCTGGTTTTCCATAATTTCTAAATTCTGAAAAGCATTTTTATTTTGATATGAAAGTTTTTTGCTAATTGAAAACTCATTTTCTGTAGGAAGGATGAACTTTGGACTACTAACCTTGGACCTAGTATCATAATGCTTGTAACAGTGAGCCATTTCAGCCTCATACCCTCTTTTATACTACTCTGAATCAGCTAGTAACGTTTCATTTGTTTTTTATTCATATTGTTCTTTTTGTTGATCATAAAATTCTTCAAAAGAAGCGTATTTATGAAATGAATCTTGGGATATCCATTGTGCTTGATGTTCTATCTCAAGTTCCTTAATAAGATTTTGGAGACCTTCTAACTTATCCTCTTGACTAAAAATGTGACATGAATCCAAATAAGCTAGTAAAGAGGAATGAATATCTTCACACCAATGATGCTTAGGGAACATATCAATCCATTTTCTAAAATTTTGAAAAGAAACAAGGTCTGCCACCAACCTTGTTGTTTTGTTTGATGAAGTACCTGAATCGAAAGCTAAGATTTCCATTCTGAAACCAAGAAACCCTTCATACTCTGAGCTCTTTGAACAATGAATTCTCCATGAAATATTTATCTCTAGATTCTTCCATTAGTGGAATCACCTTCAAACTCATTTTCTAATGTGTGGAGTCGCTAGGGTAAATATTTTTTAGCCAATGAAATGTCTGATTCTCTGTTACCCTCAGGAATCAAATCTGAAATTTTATTCATTCTTTCCTAGGGAAAAATGAACTTTTTGTTCCCCAGCAACGGCGCCAAAATGTTGGCACTTTGTAATTTTCCTAGGCTGAGGAGGCAACTCACAAAGGTAACCTAAAAACCAACTTTAAGACTATAAGCTATCCCTTCCAATCTAGAAAGGGCTCTCTCTAAGACTTGATCTCTAATATATGATTGTCTTTAAACTGATGGTTAGGTTTAGATGATTGAGGTATTTTTTTCAAGGTTTGTTGGCGAGGAGGTATGGTATCTCTTGGGCTATGGATTCAACCCATGAAAACGAATGAAATCAATGACTGGTAGGTAGAAATTTTTAGAGGAACAAAGGATAAATTAAGTGATGAAATTTCATTTTTGAGTTTGGTTGTGTAGGGTGGAAGAGGAAAAGAAGCATATAACAGAATCAGAGCACCATGAAAGATGAATTTTGACCTAGTTAAGAAGAGAAACATAGTTTAAATCACTTGAGTCTAAAGAACCATTAGATGAATCCTAGACCCTTTAGTTATCCAATTTAAACAAAAGAAAATGAAGATGAAAGTAAGGACACAATAAGTACATACAAATATAAGAGTTCAAACTTCAGACCACCACCATTAGAATCTTTTTCATAAAAAGTCCAGGACTTCTACATTTGTATTTCATTCAGATTCAAAGAATATTACAATAAGGATAAAAATGACTATAATTTTTGCCAACTCCCCTTTGTGCATTCAAAGTGCTCAAATATATAGATAAATATCATATTCTAGCCTAAGGAGGTTGAAATCCATCTTTTTCCAATGATAGAAAGTTGTTACAATAACTTAGGAAAAAATATTTGCCAAAATCTGCCCATATCCTACTATCTAGGGTTTCATTTTTGACAAACTAAAATGTCCAACTGAAGAGAAAATCATGGGATATGATAGGATAATATCCATATCAATTTTGGATCAACCTTACTGAGTTGGAGGTCCATCAAGTCGAATTTCAAAAGATTCTAGAACTCTGCTAGAAAATCTAGCTTGGCGAATTTCTGGAAAATAATCCTCAAAGATCATTTCATATCTTCCCAATACTGACACATGTGTAAACACTAAGAGAGGTTTTTGTTATTGGGTCTATTTCTGACAAAAACCTCTTTTTGTTTTCAAAAATTCTTCTCCATATTCTCGTAATATGCGCCCAAAGATAATGACTAAAACAGGAAAACATTAAATGCTTAAATCTGGAAAAAAGGGTTGTAAATATTTATTCAAATATCTCAAACTATGAAACCTTTGTAAAAAGTGAGAGAGATTTTTGTTATTGAGTTCATTCTTTACAAAAATGTCTCTGGGTTTTTCCAAACTCATCTCGAGTTGGTACGAAAATGATCTTGAAGTTTACCACTAAATTGCCATTTGCGTAGCATGCATGTTGTGTAACTGTAACCTATCGCAGTTGTGTAGAAAATTTGTGTAGCTCATTGAGTTTTCTTGAAACCTATGTAATACTCTGGTGGAAGCATCTTGCTAGAGACATGTTCTTACTTCTAAAACAACTTACCAATCATCTCATATTGTCCTTTCTAATCATGTGTGTCTACATCATTTCTGTAGCGAGAGCTTGCTACGCAAGTGTTCTATATGATAGTTTACCAATCAAAAACTGCAGCTATGCTTAGGAGATGAATTATGTTATCACCCTTTTGTAAAAACTTTTTTTCAACACCATATCCTTTGTACCTCAAACACAAATGTTTTTCATCTTGTGCAGCTATGGCCCATGCAAAGCACCAACCATTTCAATGAAACTGTGGCACCCTCTTTATGGAAATAGTCAAATTGTTTTGCCCATGTAAACCGCATAGCACCATATTCGATAGACATATGATCATTGTACATGCTTCCTGCAAAAAGATGAAACCAAAGTGGTTTGTGGGATTTATACCTTAAACCTTGTTTCTGATCCATTGGGTTGCTTCCACATTTTCTGAAAACTTCAACATTCAATCTGTGACCTGATTTGCAACCAACTAAGTCCAACCGGAACCAAAAATCAAACTGAAATTGTAACTGTACATTGCTACAAAAAAATTGTTAAAACCAAACTGAAAACTGTCGAAAATGCTGCTCAACTATGAGCTTATTGGCACACCTACCTACCCTACTTCGTTGATCACAAGTGTCGAATTAAGTGATCTCAAATTTCTAGTAAAGCCAATCAAGTAGTTGGATATTGGACAAAAACAAGCATTCCACTTCTCAGTTCATAAAACCAAATTGAAAACACGACAAATCATTCCACCAACTGAAATTGTCTCCATAACCTATGAATATGGTAAGGCTCATTTCCATCGAAGATTCTAACAGAGGATTGAAAGGATCCTTGGAAGCATAAACAAGTAACTGTGTTTTGATTTTTTCATTGTAGATCTCATGATCATTCTCAAATGAGAAAGAAACAACTTGTTTATCACTATTCTGATTTTTTAGGGAAAACTTTGAAAATCCTTGGAATATTTCAAATGGAATGGCTACATCATATCCTACAGGAATATCTTAAGGAAACTCTTCATATGATTCAATAATACTATCACTTTGGATTTCCATAATTTATGAATTATGAACAACATTTTTATTTTGATATGAAAGTTGTTTGCTAATTGAAAAATCATTTTCTGCAGGAAGGATGAACTTTGGACTACTAAACTTGGACCTGAGATCATAATTCTTGTAACAGTGAGCCATTGCAGCCTCATACCCTCTTTTATATTTCTTTGAATCATACAGTAACGTTTCATTTTTTTTTATTCATATTGTTCTTTTTGTTGATCATAAAATTCTTCAAAAGAAGCATATTTATGAGATGAATCTTGGGATATCCATTGTGTTGGATGTTCTATCTCAAGTTCCCTAATAAGCTTCTGTAAACCTTCTAACTTATCCTCTTGACTAAAAATGTGACTTGAATCCAAATAAGTTAGTAAAGAGGAACGAACATCTTCATACCAATGATGCTTAGGGGACGTATCAATCCATTTTCTGAAATATTGAAAAGAAACAACGTTCGCCACCAACCTTGTTGTTTTGTTTGATGAAGCACCTGGATCGAAAGCTAAGATTGACATTCTGAAACCAAGAAACCATTCATACTCTGGGTGCTCTGAAAAATGAAGTCTCTATGAAATCTTTAGCTCTAGATTCTTCTACCAGTGGAATCACCTTCAAACTCATTTTCTGATCTGTGGAGTCGCCAAGGTAAATGTTTTTCAGCCAATTAAATGTTTGATTCTTTGTTACCCTCAGGAATCAAATCTGAAAGTTTAGTCATTCTTTCCCAGTGAAAAATGAACTTTTTGTTCCCTGGAAATGGCACCAGTTAGCACTCTGTAATTTTCCTAGGCTTAGAAGGAAACTCACAAAGGTAACCTTCAAACCAACTTTAAGACCGGAAGCTAGCCCTTCCAATCTAGAGAGGGCTCTCTTTGAGACTTTATCTCTGATAGATAGATTGTCTTTAAACTGATGGCTAGGTTTAGGTGATTGAGGTGGTTTTTTCAAGGTTTGCTAGCAAGGAGGTATGGTATCTCTTGGGCTATGGAGTTAGCCCATGAAAAATAATGAAAACAATGACTGGTAGGTAGAACTTTCCAAAGGAAGAAAGGCTAAACTAGGTGATGAACTTTTAGTTTTGAGTTTGGTTGTGTTGGGTGGAAGAGGAAAAGAAACATATAACAGAATCAAAGCACCATGAAAGATGAATTCTGACCTAGTTAAGAAGAGAAGCAGAGTTTAAATCACTTGAGTCTAAAGCAACATTAGATGAATTCTAGACCCTTTAATTATCTAATTTAAACATGATAAAATGAAGATGAAAGTAAGGACACAAGAATTACATACAAAGATAAGAGTACGAACTTCAGACCACCACCAATAGAATATTTTTCATAAAAAGTTCAGGACTTCTGCATTTGTATTTCATTCAGATTCAGAGAATATTACAATAAGGATCAAAATGACTATACTTTCTGCCAACTCCCCTTTGCACATTCAAAGTGCTCAAATATATAGATAAATATCATATTCTATCCTAAGGAAGCTGAAATCCATCTTTTTCCAAAGATAGAAAGTTGTTACAATAACTTAGGAAAAAATATTTTCCAAAATCTGCCCATATCCTACTATCTAGGGTTTGATTTTTCAAAACCCTAACCCAATGACCTGGATTAGTCAAAAACCCTAATTCCTTAACTGGAAATAGAAAACCATCATCAAAAACTATGTGCCGAAAAATCACCCAACAATGGACACGAAAATCAAGGCGACACGAAAAATGAGGCAAAATGTGATGCGTTTCCCGAGGAAAAAAATTTCTCGGGGGCGCTGCCCCCGAACCCCAGTGCAACATGGTAGACACTAGAGCTATTCGTGCAAAGAATATAACACATACCCAACATATAGCCCATTTCAAATTTTGAGCAAATAAGTAGATGCAAAATACCACTAAATTCTTTGAGGGCTTAATGAATAACTTTTATGCAAATATTTGAAGCCTCTAACTCTCTGATTTTCAACCTCCAATTAAATATTACAAACACTTCAAACTATAGTGTCCAATCAGATAGGCCACTCTTCATTCATTACATACTCATTATAAGAAAATATTGATCAAAGGATCGTTGCATGTGGGCTAAGAGATGCCAAAAGAAAAAAAAAATTAAACCATTTACCTCCCTTCCAATTGTTGCTCGTACACATCTAGTCTTTTCCAGTTGAGCGTGGTTGTTCATGTGGAGACTTTTTACCAACATGGGGTTTGTAGTGAAGAAAGGGATTAAATTCCTCTGGTTCCATATGTCGGCTCCATTTTTGTTTCTCACCGCCAATTTGAAGGACGTGGATCTCTACAATACCGCATGCACCACTAGGTTGTTCTTTACAAACGTGGATGTGGAATATGTGTTGTGCAGTCACTATATCAGATTCCAATATTTATTTTTTTATGCATGAATGTGTGCGGGATACATAAGTTAAACTCATTATAGTATATTTGTGGAAAGAGAGAAGATTGTGTGCAATCTCTCTTCTGGTTAGTGCGCATGCATTTAGTATTGGCAACATTTTAATCTTGGATACTCGTTTGGGCTCTCATAGCGCCAAAATTTTCTTACTCTTGTTGGTGCATAGTGGGAATACCTAGCGTTCAATGTGAATTCACCAACAAAACCCTCATATATGGGCCCTTTCGACATCACCCACAAGTAGGTGAAGTCTCACTCGAGGTATCTATGGGAACTATAGGAACTAGATTTATGCGGTGATAAGGGGATGGGAGACAGTCTTCATAACCATTATACTTAGCATTTGATCATTATACCTATTATCATGTGCGCAGAAACATAACAACAAATAACATATTCATAATAAAGAAAGTAAAGCATATGCACGCAGTACACAGAACAATCACATCATCACACATAGACACCATATTTTAACGTGGTTCACCCAAGATGGGATACGTCCACAACGGTCGGCTTCTTATTATATTATCCATAATCATCCCTTACAAAATATGTTCATTGTGCTCATACATTATTCCCTTGTCGTTCTCATATCCTTCTATCTCTCTCTGTCTCTCTTCACTCTTACATTCGCAAATACAATGTGTACTTAGCTCTTCTTACTCTCATTCACTCTCAAATCCTGACTACCCCAAAAACCCTTACATATTTATACTATTACAATAGGGCTTATCCCTTTTCGATGGACCAAAATGCCTAATGACTTCCAACTATATTCCTTCCTTTGTGCCCACTGATCTTGAAAGTGCACCAATTGTCTTTCCTTATTTTGTGCATGTTGAGCGCAGTTCCCAAAACTGGTCCCAAAAGTCCTATCCCAACAGGCCCCCAACACTCACTTGTGACTCATCCGGAGCCAATCAGTTCTTTAGTTATGCTCCCTTAAATGTCGCAATGAGCTTCTAAAAATTCTTCTTCGTAGTTTCGATCTTCTCCTTTTCTTGTACTTCTTGTGCCACAATATCGTTTGTCATCTGTGCAGTAATAGGGTTCTGTAGCTTCTTTGCATTATCTTGCGTTGCTTTCTTAATGATACAAGTTCTTTCATTACTCTGAATTATTCCTCCTGCAGTGACTTAAGATTATGCGCAAGATTTTGTTGTTCCACTCTGATTTTGTTTATCTCTTGATTTAGCTGCCTATTCTCCACTATTGCAGCCAGTCGCTCTGGAGGTGGTAGAGTACTCATTGTGTCTTTCCTATTTTACGCCTTCTCCTGCACAGTATGTAACCTTTGTTCCAATTTTTGTAACTTTGCGTTCTCCAACAACTGATTCCACACTTGTGTACTCTCTTCATACAGTTTGTCGCATTCTTCATCCAAACTATTGATACTTTCCACGATTGTGATGGTTGTATGCTCCCTTTGTTCCCTTTCTTCTGGTGGTGTACTTGGTGTAGTGTAAGCTTCCAAGTCAACTATCTTCATGTGGAAGCTCTGAATATACTCACTTATATTTGTCACTTTCTCTTCCAACGGGGCATCTGCTTCCATGTATACCTCTGATATACTGTTGTATACCTCTTGTACTTCTTGTTTCAATATTTCTATTTTCTCTGTGGCTTCGTCTTGTTCTAGCATGAGTTTACTATATTTTGAGTGTAATGCATCATTATTTGTAGCCACTTTATCCATATTCATGGAAGTCGACTATGTCCACAGCTATATTTCATATGTAATGCTTGTCTGCAAGTTGTGTAACATGTTCGCGGGTAGTTGTGACAACACCAAGTCAATGTGACTTAATTCTTGCGCATGTTGTTGTATCTCTATCGTGGGAAACTTTATGGCCCCTACTGATATTTTGAAAATCCAACGCTCTACTGAAGCTAATGGTGGTTGTAATGTTGTCAGTTGTGACTTTGTTGTCATGTTTGTACTCTTAGTCTATTCTCTTTTCGTCATTCTGACTGGCGCTATCTTGGTTGACTCCAAAATCTAGCACTGTGTAGCAATTTGCGCCTGCACATTCTTTTCCATCTCATCATGTTTCTGCGCAACTCACAAAAATGCTTCTTCAATTACTTCTCTCACTTGGTCTCCAATATTTTCTAAGTCATACTTCGTTAAGGCCTGTATCATTGCTTCCTTTGTTGCTATTCTCTTCTTATGTTTGTGTGTTGATCTCTCCTCGGGGTGTTCTTTTCTCTTCTCTCCAACAGGCAGTGTTTTTTCCTGTGTGTCACCTTCACCATTCCTGTGTTCTTGTTCTTCTTCTTCTTGATCCTTTTTTGGTTCTTGTGTCTCCTTATCTGGTTGTTGTGTATCCTTTTGCGTTGTTTCTATGTCTGGGATTTTTCACTCATATTCCCAATCATTTACAATTTGGATGATGCTTTGTTCTGTCAACCTATAGTGCGTCGACAACCATTGTTGAGTTGGATCCTTCTTTGCATGAACATACATATGGTGTGTCCCTGCCTTGAATCGTCTGATGTCTTTGTATGCTTCAACTATCTGCAGTAGAATGTGTAATGTGTCCTCAATGCATTTACAAATTGTTATCTTATAGACATAGAAGGTGATATTGTTTTCTATCTGTTTATTCTTGTGCATGGTATGCCACAACAAAACATACCTTGCTGCTAAGTATGGTTTCTGCATACCTTCTAGAAACTGTGCCTCTTATGGCTCCCTCCATGCAACCAATGCTATCAAAATTAATAACCACACATAATGGAACCGTGTTCCTTTCTCTTGTGCCTCCCTGCAGTCCATTAAGAACATATTCACAAGAAATGTTTCCCAGTTCATCATCACTCCTAATGTGAACTTCTTCGTTGTTGTTATAACTCAAGTTTGCATATGATCTTTGTAACATTTCCTAAGTAATTTTTAAGTCAACACTATTATCCCCAAATTCTAGGGATAACTAAGGAGATGATGTATTTAGTCCCTTGAGTTGCAGACATGGAGTACCAAGAGATAGCTTGACCAGCAGTGTCCACTTGCACAGACAGAGACCCACCTCACCGCCACAGCTCCAGGTTCATCACGACAGTATCCACCACATCAGATGGCCTCCAGAACACATTGGGTCTTTCTCCATGAGGTACAAGTTGGGTATTATGGTGAGTTTCATTTCAATATTTGAGGCATTTGAGTTTGTTGCATCTATTATTGCTTTTGATTATGTGACATTTGCTTGGAAATTATGCTCTTTGCCCGGTTTCACTTTGGTGGTTAACAATGCGACCTCGTAAGTGGGTCACCTTAGGGATAGGTATGCTATTGGGAGGTCCTTTTTACAAGTCATCGTGCTATTCCTGACCATACTTATCACTTTCCACACTTCATGCCCTCATCTCCTCACCTTTTGGGTTTTTCGTGTGTACTGACCCAAGAAGAGGTTGTCCCTCACTTCATGGGAAGAAGGGGTTGAAGGCCCAGAGGTTTGTGGCTGGAAAAAGATAAAATACGTATTATGAATCTTCCAAATTCTCGCGAGCAATGAAAATATTCTCCTAAAAAATCAAAGACCTGCAAAAGCAAACACATAACATAAATGTCCCACTTGATTGAGGGATTTACACAAAGTGTGTTACAAGCTAGACTATACCCCCATGGCACTATGTGTACTTCTCCCTTCAAGTGACACTTTGGTATTTCCCCCCAAGCTAATTGATTCACCCTAAGGATTACCCAATGTTTGGACCCTAATTAATTAATGGCAATAAATCGGCTTGGAAAAAGGATGCATTGAAAACGAAGGTGCAGCACACCCTCTACAAAGGCACCCATAAGTGAGACACTACAACCCCTTGTATTTCATGAAACCCATGCCCAAAAGTCTTCCCCTCATCCATGACACCCCATCCACGTGACTTATAGGAATTTCCCCTCGGGAAACACCCCTAAACTTGAGGAATGATTCACCCAATAGTTCGTTTTGTCAACCCTCCCATACCTAAACTTGGAAAATTGCATAGGGTATTTGAGAATTAGTTTATTTTGATGAGGTGGTTTGGATATAATTGCTTATATGGCTCTTTTATTGATTTGATTTACTCATCGTGATTATTTGACTTGATATTCTTAGAGGGTGTATCCATTAGTCTATGCAGGACCCAACTGGTGGGCAGTTTTGGAGGAACAAGCCTAGCTTGGGCTTCCATGGGGATTGAAGCCCATGTGTTGGATACTAAGGGCCCACATGATGGATCATGAGTACATGCCTTTGGATGATTATATGACATCATGGAGGACCTAACATAACCCCTACCACCCAAACAATTTGCTTGAAAGAGGCAAAACGTCACCTTCTTGGATCTTAACGTCATACATGGGCTAGGATGTGGTGGTGATGTGACACTTGGAAATTTGATGAGGATTGGCACCTTGATTTAGTGGAGAGAGGTCCTAGCACCTTGGAAGATGTATTTTGGAAGCCCAATTTACCTTCTCTAATCTCAATGACTAGCCAAAACGTCACCCTAAGAGGGTGGCATCATGTTTTAGGGTTTCTTTCATGTGCAAAAGTATGAATTATTTAATATTATTTTTGTAAGGGGGAAACATTAGGGTTTTTGACCCCTTATCTTGTGGCTTACCCTAAATTATGGGGACAAACTATGTTTAGAATAATTTCTATAAATAGAGATCATTTGTATCTCATTTTCATCATAGCTCTCCCATTGTGGGGAGCCTTCCTAGCTGAAATTTGTGCCCTCTTTGGGAAATATCTATCTCTTGTGTTTTCGTTATGGTTTCTTCATTCTATTGGTGGAAGAAGTAGTGTGCTACCTCTCTTGGATATTTTCTCTTGCATTTATGGTGGATTTATCTTGGTAAGAAGAGGTTTATCTTGTCATTTCTTGGACTAGTTAAGGATTTATCTTGTTGATGCTTCATTGCTTAGCTACAAGTTTGATTTGCTATATTTATTGGGGAGTATAAGGATTTATAACTGCACCATTATATATCATTTTTGTCTAGAAGTTATTTGTTGCACATGGTTTTACAAGGATAAGTAAAAGGGTCTGCACCCTCCTAGTACTTCCTAGTTAACCTTGCTTTCCTTGGGGAGTAAGAGGGTTTACACCCCCAAGGATATAGCATTGTTATCTCTTTATTTGTTTGACTCCATAACCCAATAGCTAAAGGCGCTAAATCTAATTTCATTGGAGAAATAAAATCTTGCATTAGTTAACGTGAAAACTCAGGATTTTGAGATTGTCTAAATTGGAATCAATTCTATGCTTTGTATGCTTGGATGAGCCAATAGGTAATCACCTTTGACTAAGCACTTCTTGCAGCTGTCATAACATTTCATCTACGGCCATTAGGGTTGTATAAACCCTAACAAAACTTCCTTAATAACTCACAAACCAACCATCAAAAGTTGCTAAAAGTTTTCCCCTACGATCTAGTAACCCTAGCGCACTTTTTGGGTGGACTATTGGTAATTTATGGTGGTTTATCTCTTTGTTGTAACAAATTGTAAGCTACATACATAAGGCTTCAATTATATCTCTACAATACTATTTTATTTCAGCCTTGTTTCATGTTAAAGTCTTGCTCTTTCATACTTGAGTTAACTAGTCATTGTTAGCTTGTCTCTTGCAATCTTAAATAGACTTTTAGAATCTTTATTTGCAGCTCTCGTTATCATTTTATTTCTGATATATATCACTATTTATTTCTGTAGTTAGGGACAACAATCTTAACTTGCTTGTCCAACATAATATTGGGCTTGTATCTTCCTTTTCCTTGTGTCTCGGGAAGGTACAATCACCACTTGGCAAGTATACTACATCGTGACATATATTCTACCATATACAAGACTCTTTTCAAGCCCTTTTCACCTTCCATAATTGACCTACAAGGGGACTCTTCTTCATCTCTTCACTTTCCATCTCTTTTCCCCCAGGGTCACCGGGATTCCCCCCTTGAGGTGATTACTTCATCTCTAAAGTGACGGGAATACCTGCCTAAGATGACAGTGGGTAGGTGTTCTCTTAGTTGTCACCATTTTGTGTTTGGGTGGGGATTTTCCCAACCTAAAACTTGTGCGATAACAAGCACCTATGTCGCAAATCTTACAGTTTCATCATTGATTCTCACAATGCCTTATCTGCACGCGCCTCTATGTGTGCCATATTTTTCCTTCATTTTTTCTACTAATGCTTTTTCCCATGTCTTGTTTGTGAACAAGGGTAGTGGGCCTTCCCCTGCTAAGGGAAATCCTCTAATCCCCGCAATCAATTGGGTGTCAATTAACATTTCCTTGTCCAACCATAGGAACCCTCTCTGGATGCAACTTGACGCATATGTTGATTTCTGCGCTCCTACCAAAATTCGATATCTCCAACAGGTTTAGTATGCATGTTCTTTGCATTCCTGTAGCCCATTCTTGCAGCTCGAATGTGAATATAAGTGAATCGAGTTTGAGTGATGTGTGCAGGTAATTCTCTGGCACTAACTCTAGAAACTTCTTTAGATCTACCAAATCGTGGTTTGAAAACCTATGGATTTATACCGTGCCCAACATAACTCCCTTGACAGTGACCCCAAGTGGAATCACTCGTGTAACCAGGTCGTTCTTTGGCTCCTTCTATAGTCTGGCTTGCTTTGCTGTTGGATTTCTCGGTGGCCCATGTGCCCTAGGGAATTTGATTGGATCTGATATATCGATTCTTGGAGTTTCTTCATGTATTAGTGCTACTTATTGCTTAGTGTACGACTTCTTCTTTCATGATGTGGATGCTCCTATGTTTGGTATCACCATATCTTTATGTACTTCGATTCAGTCTGCCACTCACTCAACTCTATCCTTTGTAAACTTTGGTTCTCCTCTAGCTCTCTTTTCTCTATAAATGTCAAGCAACAATGACCCTTTCTCATCCCCCTATTGTCTGATTTTATAGGTCGTCGCCAGTTGTTTGGTTCCTATTTTCGCCAAAATCCTCAGTCCTATCTGATTGTGTTCACATTCAATTCTTGGATAAATTATGCATTAACTTCGTATTATCCAGCAGATCATGGTCTAGATTTACCAGCATGTCAAAATATCGTCATTCTTCATTTATGACTACGTGTTTCCATCATCCCAACATAATGTCTACTCTTTAATGTTTTTCTCGTCATCTAGGCGGGTCTTTATCCTAGCTCTTCCCTTTTCCTTTCTTCACGCAGTTCCATTCTTCTTTCTTTCCGCGACATTTTCTTGTTCATCTCTTCTTCTGCTAATTTAACTCTTTGAGCAATGCCCAATTCAAAACTTCAAGCCTCTAGTCTCTTCAAATGTTTATTATGACTTGCCTCAAGATATTTTATTGCTTTTTCTTTTATTTTTCTTTTGTATAATACAATATAATACAGATACTATGGTAGACATACTACGTGCTCATACTAGTGCACGGAATCCTGATTGTCCCTATATAGTTTCAACCGACTACTGATAAACAGGCCTTCCTTTTTTTCCCCAATCAAATTTTCCAACTAAAAAACACTTACCTCTATCACAGATCTTATCACATATAGACCCAACCAATGCATTTAGAACTTTATAGGGTGCTGCAAAAAATTGATTTCATAGAGAAAAACTAAATCTCCCATTTGGAACTTCTTTTGTTTAATGTGTCTGTCATGGCATGCTTTTTCGCGTTATTTCTAAACATGCTGATGAAATTCTGCAATGAAACAGTCTTTCTCCAGTTCCACTAGCTCTTATAGTCTTTTCTCTACTACACCAGAATCAGTGAGCTATGTCAATGCAACAATGCGTAAACTCGGCACAATGAACTTCATGGGTATAACTGCTTCCTAGCCATATACTAATCTGAATGGTGTTTGTCCTGTCATCTTATTACTTGTTGTCTAATATGCCAATAATACTACAGGAATCCTTAGGTCCCAGTCATCTTGACTAACATTAGATATCTTCATCAGTGCATGCTCTAGGATCTTGTTAAATGCTTCCATTGTTCCATTCGCCTGAAGATGATAAGGTGTTCTCTTCTCGTTATAAATTTGAAATTCTTCTGTCAAAGAGGTAATCGTATTATTCAGAAAATGAGTCCTTGATCACTCATAAGTATTCTCAAACATCCAAACCTCATAACAACATTCTCAAGTAGAAATCGTATAGCAATCTCTGAGCTGCAATCTCTGACAGGTTCTGCTTTATCCCATCATGTCAAGTAATTTGTTGCAGTGATTATATATCTTGCTCCTGACCTTTTTGCTAATGGGTTGATCAATCTAATGAAATAAGCTACCCATTTATAAAAATCATGCAACGTAACTTGCGGTACTAAAGGAATCTTGTCTCTTTTGGATGGCTTTCGCACTCGTTGACAGACATCACAGCTCTGACATAGCTCCTTGGCATCCTTATAAAGGGTGGGCCACCAAAGTCCTGCGCGCAAAATATTTTGAGTCGTTGCTTTCCTTGCATAGTGGCCTTCTGCAATTCCCTCATGTGCCTCTAATAATATCATAGGCCTCTCATGTTCTAATACACATCGTCGAATAATACCATGTGTGCCTAACTTATACAAATTCCCTGTTATAAGTTGATAATTTGTTGCTTTTACTACTAACCGCTTCTTCTACACAATTGTAAATTCAGGTGGGGATACTCCCGTACTCAAGAATTGGACAATATCAGCAAAGTAATCATCAACCATATGTATTGCGAAAAAGTGCGCATCTGCTAGATTGTCATCCATGTTTTCTGCATATTCCCCCGATAGTATGTGTGACAAATGGTCAAGTCCTGTATTAAATTTTCTCGGTTTCACAATCACTTCAAAATCATATTCCTGAAATAATAATAGCCATATGGATATCCTCACACCCCAAAAATTCCTTATTGATGAGGTATCTCAGTTTATAGTGATCTGTATACATCTTAAAGTGTGATCCCAACAAATAATGCCTAAACTTCTGGAGTACATATACCATTGTCAATCCTTCACACTCTGTAGTAGTGTAATAATGTTCAATAGTTGACAATTTCCTGCTGGTAAATGTAATGGGATGATCCAAATCTCCTTCCCCTGACTTATCTAGAACTACACCTAATTTTATAGATGATGCATCTATGTGAACATGGAATTCCTTCTTCCAATCTGGAAATACTAGAATCGGCGCGGTAACCAGTTTCTACTTCAAGGTATCCAAACTTTGTTGGCATTCCTTATTCCATCAAAACTTGACCTCCTTCTTCAACAATTTTTCCAACGAGGCTATGATCTGCATGTATCTCTTAATGAACTTCCTGTAATACTCCTCATGACCCAATGTTGCTTCCAGTTGTTGCACTGAATTAGGTGGTGGTAGATCAACAATAACAACAATCTTCGCAGGATCAACAAAAATTCCTTGCTTACATACTACATGACCTAACAAGATACCAAATGGTGTGCAAAAAATCCACTTCTTCAAGTTCAAGGAAATCTGGAATTGTCTACATCTATCCAACATCAAGCTCAAAGTTTCAATATGGTATTTTAACAAATTGAACATTGTCCAAACATCTAGATATGCTTCTAAGAACTTATGAATAAACTCTTTAAAAGCTACGACAACTACTCGGGAAAATACTGTTGGTGCATTTTTCAATCCAAAAGGCAGGGTTTATACTGATAACATCCCCATTTTGTTGCAAATGTTGTCTTCCTTCATGATCTTAATCTAGTGATACCCTGAGAAAACATCAATGAATGAGTAAGTGTTGGCCCTTGACCAAGTTTTGGGAGATTCTTGGTCATAGTGACCTATTTTGGGACTTCGGCAGACTGTCGAAGGAGGAGCACAAGATGAAGTGGAGATCATGGGATCTCAGCCCCCTTTTGGGCCCCTTTTTGGGTTTTTGGGAATATGTAATGGGAATGGAATGTTGGCCCATGGGTTTACCCATATTTAGGCCTATTTTGTATATATAAATAGAAGTATAAGCAATGTAAGAAGAAGTTGAATAGTGCATCTATGTAATGTGGATGTATGTTAAGTGCGATTAGAATATGTAAGTTCTTTTTGCATGACTGTAAGATACTTGCAGAGCTAAGTGAAGGTCCTTGTAGCAGATTGTGGAGGGATTAGTGTTGTAACACAAGGAAGAATGATCTAGCGAGCTGCGCAGATCTTTTGTCCTGTGCAGAGCAAGGGTTTTGATGGCTTTGTGCTTGTAACCGATTGACTGAAGACAATAAAGAAGAAGAGTTGGTGGATGTAGCCCCAGGGTGGGGGTGAACCATATAAACGATGTGTTGCCTTGCTTTGTGCTTGTCTTAATCTGTTTATGTCTTATTTTGCTAAGTGCTTTAAGATGATTAGATAGTTTTTCTTATGCTAAGTGATAATGATATGTGAGAATATTAGATCTGATCCATATGAATGTACTTAGTGCTTGATATGCTTGAACTGACCTATCTATTGATGCTAAGTGCTTAAGTACGTTATAACAGTGTGAATGTTGTGAAGCCCTGCTTTATCAGCGAAGTGATTAATGATTATATATTAAGGAACTGACGATGCTAAGTGTTTTATTAAGTAGTACAATCACAGATCTGTGTCACAGCTAAGGTTGCAGACACTTGAGTCTTGCAACCACCCCTGCCTCTACCTCAGGTGAGACTTCATCTACGCCGAAAGGGCTAGTAGTTAGGGCTTTGTTAGTGCACGGTTGTAGTGTTGAACCCTGGGTCTGCCCCTTGTGCCAACAAATGGTTCTGTTGTCGGGACCTGCAATTGTGATTGTTGGGAACTGAGAAAGAAGAAGCTTTGTGCAAAGATTCGACCTAAGATTGTGAAAGCTTTGTGCGTAGATATGTGCCCTAGTGCGCAATATTCTACTTGATTTACAAAGCTCTGTGCTAAAGAAGGAAACTCAATCTGAAGACAGGAGGTCGGATCTGAAGGAAAGAAGCAAGATCTGAAAGCTTTGTGCTCTAAGAAAGGTAAAAGTGAGAATTTCTGATTAAAAGAGGTAAGATCTGCAAGCTTTGTGCTCTGATAAAGGTAATAATAGTTAAAAATTTTAGATCTGGAAGCTTTGTGCTCTGTAGAAGAAAGATAAGTGGAAATTTGTGTTTCTAGAGTATGGATCTAGGTATGTTTAATAGAGTCTATCCTAGTTTGAAAACTAGGGAATTAATAGATTAAAGAAGGTTCGATATGAGTAGATCTGATAAGAATAGTGACAGATATGTTATACCTATGCATAGAAAGAATGTTTGGACTAACGAATGGATGCAAGATCCTAGAAAGAATTTATTGCAGGTTAGCTCCTATGATCCTAGTGTGCAGTACATAAGAGGTTGGGGATCATTTAAAAGAAAGAGAGGACTAACCCTCTGTTACAGTTGCAGAAGACCAGGACATCTGGCTAAGGAATGCCCTGGTGGAATACCTAGTTGCCTATGTTGTAAAGCTCTATACCATGAAGTATTGGATTGCCCTAGAATGATTGCTAAGCTTGAATGTATGAATATAAGACAAGAAGAGCCTAAAACAGATCCAGAAATTGAGATTATGGCAGAATACCAGAAAGGATCCCAGCAAGCATTGCTACAGATGAAAGAAACTCTGAATAACCACCGACATGTCAGATTATCAAAAATCCTCAAAATAAAAGAATGCATCGAAGCAAGAATAGGAGACTTCGACATTGATTGCATTATAGATGAGGAAACACAGGTGAATATCATGACAGAGAGAACTTGGGAAGCTATAGGAAGGCCTACTATGATTCCTTCATTAGGAGGACTAGGGTTATTCAGAGGAAAACTGGTAAACCTGTGTAGAAGGCTCGCTCAGATACCTATGACTGTCAATGGAACTTCGACAGAGGAAGATTTTGAGATTATTCAATTTATTGAGGATAGCACCCTATTTACCATGTTAATAGGAAAACCTTGGATTGACAGAGCTCAAGCCAGACGAAAGGAAGAAGAAGATGTTTTGGAGGAGAAGAAACAAGAATTAAAAGATTTCATGACCAGAAAGATATCACAATTGATTGAAGAACAGGAGAATAGATCGAAGCTATTTGACACTAAAGACCCTGATGTCGAAGCTGTAAGAACACTAGGAGACCCACAGAAGACTGAAGTACTCACTCCAGATAAAGAAGAGGTATTACCCCTAAATCCTAGGAAAGAATCTCAATAGCAAGTAGTGACTATGTTAAAAGAAGATAAGAATCAGAATGGAAAAAGACACACCGAGCCGAATATCACTGGAAAGAAGGCTAGAAAGCTAAGTAAGAAGAGGGCTAAGATTGAAAAGTTATAGAAGATTCCAAAAGGAACTTCGCAAAAAGAAAATTTGAAAAATCGGAACTTCGTCGGGATATCAGAACAGCGACACATGGTACTTCGCCAGGACAAAGAAATATAGTTGTTGGGGCCGATATATCCGTTCGAATCCCACATCGAATGGGTTGAAAAGAATTTACATCTCGACGCCAGACCGTTGGATCACACCATAATGGATAGAACAAGAGTTAATGAGGTTTCATACCCATTACCAGTGAACCGTTGCCGAGTTGCCTACTTATCCCATTGCGCCATGCATGGAGAACACTTTTTATAACTAAGAGTTTGAGCCCGCAGACTAAGTGAATTGTATACAGTGATCATTGCACTATTGTTGTTTGTTCTAGTGTCGTATCTAAGTTCATCGTGACCCCGATAATTTTAATATCAAGCACGTATGTCCGACGAGCTCACCGCAGTTGAAGAATCAGTAACGGAATTTCTCCTCGAATTGATGACTGAAAGAGTCATGTTGGGGAGAGGAGTGTCTACAGGTGTACAAGAATCTTCAACGAGAGGACTGTTGGCCTTGTTGTCCACTGCTCGAGCCGGTCCATCTCGACCAGTAGATGAAAAGAGAACTAAGAATAGGGATGATCTCATGAATTCTAAGTTAATCTCGAGTATAATAAGCCCCTATCTACCACCTCTGAGCGTCGCAATCAATCGAGACAGTGTGCCCATAGATTTTGAATACGCCTTGGTCACTGTGTACCTCCCGAAGGGGATACATGTAGTTCACGCTGACCAAGATAAAATTGCAGCGTTGAAGTTTAGTGACTTCAACCTCGGTGACAAGAAGGTTTATAGCATGCTCACCCCACATAAGCATCTGAACCAAACAAAAGGAAAGAATTCAAAGATAATTCCTCAATCATGGACCCATAACCTCGTGCAGTCCACACTACTCAACGTCATGAAGATCCCACATTTCGGAAGGCACCAAGAAGTGAACGCATGTCTCAAGTTGTTGTTGTCCTGCTACCATGGCGGATACTTTTGGTTGAACCACCGCATCACAGTGGATCTGACGTTGATCAATCGGATCACAGGGCTGAGCATGCAAGGCCCTGACCCACAGGATATTTACCCGGGAAAAACCATGGATCGTGCTCTTGTGCAAAAGATTAAAGACACCTACGAAGATGTCAAGAAGGGCATGCGAGACTACAAGGTAGCTTCTATCTAGAGCGGTGCAGTGCCCCTCGCCTGCCAATTAATCGCAGGAAAGTTGGTGCGAAAGAATCGACCCACCCAAGTCACTGGTTTCGTAGTCGACCTCGCAGGGAAGTGCGCAGAAGGACTTTAGATGAATTGGGCGCAGTACCTGGTAAACCAGTTGGAACTGGACTACAGGGAAGCCCAAGATCAGGGATATGAATTCCACTTCAGTTGGCTATTGATCCTGATCGATTTCATTGCAAGGGAGATACCAGAAGGTGTGACCTTCCCAGACATTGAGCCGTTTGAACCTCTAGCCACGAAGTTCAGTACACTGTGGTACTCGAACGACATGAATAAACAGTGGCAATCAAATGCCACGTTCCATACGTATTACAACTAGTTGAAGGTAGCCATCCATTCCGCACCTCGTATGACCTCGAATACCCTCCATAGGTTTCATCCCTTAATGAAATTCAACGTAGACCGCCATTTTATCTATATCACAGCGCGTGTTGATGGACATAAACAATAGTTGTAATCATACTACAAGTTGACGGAGGATGACTTGGAAGAGATTACCAAGGAATGGTCAGCAGACCTCCTTATTCGAGTGCACCCTGCGGATATGTCCGATGTTGACAGCCCAGAAACTACGCTAGCTATAGCCGGACCTATCAAGATAAAGAAGAACGAAGAGGTCCATGATTTAGACAGTGCATCCTTGAAGACCGCTTCCATATCAACAGAGCAAGCAGAAGATGGCAGAGAGATAGATGGCGTAGAAGTTGAACAGAATAAAGGCAAGGTTACACCACCTAGATATGAGGAGGACCCCTCAAAGAAAAGGAAGGTTTCCCCACCGAAACCCTCATCCCGGAATAAAGTGAAAGTAACAAGGACCAAATTTGAGACCACCCTCACCTCAGACGACTTCGACTTCATCGTCGTAGCACTGAACGATGCTTCGTTGGAGATACTAAAGAATCAAGAAGGTAAGCAGGAGGAGGTGTTCAGTTGGATTAAGGATGAGATCCAAGGGGTGCAGCAGGCATTACAGTCCAGGCGCACAGTTTCTACTGTGCCTCTGTTAGCAGGAAAAACGGAACTAGGTGATGAGCCAGCTCAACTACACTGCATTGTTGATACAGTCAAAGATCACCTTCGATGAGCTCAGGAAGAGACAGCACAAGCCACCCAGGATTTAGTGCAAGTATAGAAATACCTTGAGGAGCAACGCAGTGCTGCAGAACGGGAAAAGCTTGATCTGTGAGAAAAGTGGGATGAAGAAAAATCATAGTTACAGCAAAGCAAGGAACAGTTGCTCTCCAAGCAACTCGAAGTAAAGGAAATGGTTCACAGAGATCTTCGCTCTGTGATAGTCGTCGAAGTAAAGGCTGAAGAATTTGTTCCACAGCAAGTG
The DNA here is from genome assembly GCA_032191745.1 of Picea mariana. NCBI lineage: Eukaryota > Viridiplantae > Streptophyta > Pinopsida > Pinales > Pinaceae > Picea > Picea mariana. The sequence continues at coordinate 36,354 of JASDQU010011020.1, forward strand.
GCACAACTAGAAGAAGTAATCCAGCAGCTCCAACAGTGCATAGCAGACTTGGAGCTCCACGCTATGCCCGAGACCCCTCAAGATGTAAGAGACCTAAGGGAAGCAACTACCCGCAGTGCACTTGACAGACTAAAATCTCTTGCCTTGGAGTGTAAGCAGTTGAGTAACCGGAGCGCCTAGACATATGAGAACCTCACTGAAAATACAGATTTACGGGCATTGGATTCGTAGCTCAAGGAAGAAAAGCAGCATGCAGACACACTACAGGCGCAACTGAAGGCCCTGTCAGCCATGGAAAGAATAAATTGGTCTCAAGAGAAATGGACCACCTAGCAACAGATCCATACAATTCAAGTAGAGTGATGGAAGTTACTCAATGGCTCCAACCAGTACAAGATAAAGCATGCTAGTTATTCAAAGAGGTTGAAAGCCAAGGAGCAGAGCTAGAACAGGTTGTCATTGCAGCAGAACAGCACCTAGAAGGGCCCGTGAATGACACAGTGATCCAGGAATTCACCGAGCAAGAGGTCGTAGCACATCAGCAAGTCGAAGCAGCTCGAGCCAAGCTCAAGGCCTTCGAAGCAGAACTAGTCAGATTAGAGCGACTCGGTATGAGTCACAGGTGAGTGTTGGGGGTCTGTTGGCCCTTGACCAAGTTTTAGGAGATTCTTGGTCATAGTGACCTATTTTGGGACTTCGACAGCCTGTCGAGGGAGGAGCGCAAGATGAAGCGGAGATCATGGGATCTCGACCCCTTTTTGGGTCTTTGGGAATATGTAACGGGAATGAGATGTTGGCCCATGGGTTTACCCATGTTTAGGCCTATTTTGTATGTATAAATAGAAGGATGGGCAATGTAAGAAGAAGTCGAATAGTGCATCTATGTGATGTGAATGTATTCTAAGTGCGAGTAGAATCTATAACTGCTTTGTGCATGACTGTAAGAGACTTGCAGAGCTAAGTGCAGGTCCTTGTAGCAGACTGTGGAGGGCTTAGTGTTGTAATGCAAGGAAGAAGGATCTAGCGAGCTGCGTAGATCTTCTATCATGTGCATAGTAAGGGATTTGATGGCTTTGTGCTTGTAACCGATTGATTGAAGACAATAAAGAAGAAGAGTTGGTGGACGTAGCCCCAGGGTGGGGGTGAATCGCGAAAAACGTTGTGTTGCCTTGCTTTGTGCTTGTCTTAATGTGTTTATGTCTTCTTTTGCTAAGTGATTTAAGATGATTAGATAGATCCGCTTATGCTTAGTGCTAATGATATGTGAGAATATTAGATCTGATCCATATGAATGTGCTTAGTGCTTGATCTGCTAGAACTGACCTATCTATTGATGTTAAGTGCTTAAGTACATTATAACAGTGTGAATGTTTCGAAGCCCTGCTTTATCAGCGAAGTGATTAATGAGTATATATTAAGGAACTGACGGTGCTAAGTTCTTTATTAAGTAGTACAATCACATATTTGTGTCCCATCTAAGGTTGCAGACACCTGAGTCTTGCAACCACCACTGCCTCTACCTCAGGTGAGACTTCATCTGCTTCGCAGGTGTCGCTGAAAGGGTCTATAGTTAGGGCTTTATTGGTGCATTGTTGTAGCATTGAACCCTGGGTCTGCCCTTTGTACCAACAATAAGCTTCATTTCCTCCAACGTTCTCCAAAAATTCATCTGTAAACGAGGTAGGAAATGGGTCATGTAAGCAAGCATCATTCAATTTCCTCAGATCTATGAAAAGTCCAATTCCATCCATTTTCTTCTCCTAGACTACCATTGGACTAATCCATTCTGACTTTGCAACAGGTTCAATAATTCCATCTTCCAACATACATATGTATGCTTTCACCTTGTTCTTATATATTAGGTTCAATCAATATGGTCTCTGCTTTATTGGCTTGGCATCTAGGTTCAAATGAATATTCATCTCCCCTAGATCCCCAACAATCCCTTTCATTTCTGAAAATGTAGTTGGAAAAAGGTCCTGGCATTCGTGCAGTAAATTGGTAATATTCTAGACAGTTTATTCATTCTAGTAGTCTCCCATGTTTGTGAACTTGGGATTATCCTTCGTACCAATATTCACCTTGCACGTTCTCAATGGATTTGCATACACTGTGTATTCAAGCCCATGACCCTCTACTACATGCTCTCCTTCAGTTTCATGTACTTTCAAATTTCTTTGGTCTTCTCTAGCAAGATTATAGCATTACAAAACCTCTTGAACAGTCACAAGATATCTTGGCACACTATAGAAAGGTATTGGTCCCATCATTGATATCCATGTCACGGTGCGCTTTGTAACATGATCTGTAGCACAAATCAACCCAATATGCTTTTGTGCAGTGTAATTAGATTCTATTTCGAACCTTACTTGTAACATCCTTCTACATTGTTTCCAATTATCTATTATGTCCTTATGCGTAGCCCGCCATCTTGCAGAAGTTGCTTTCAGCACAACATGTAAAGCTAGTTATCTATGTTGATCTAGTATCTATAATTCAAATTCTTTCACAAAATAATCTACATTAGTAATCCATCATACTTCGGGGGTTCACATACCTCAGCTCCAATCTAGTGCAATGTGTAGGTAATATGAGCACATCTCCTTGTAGATATTCATGCAATTTATGTTTCCAATGCTCCAAGGCTTCTTTTGAATCTGAATTGCAAGAACGGATACTTCACCAACTGAGTATACCATCAGCAGTAGGATTGACATTGTCATCCATCCACATGGTCACATCGTAAATATTATCGAGTTCCTTGGTACTGAATCCTCCCCTTGTTGATTCTACATATTGTCTTCCTTTTGTGGGATCTAATGGCATAATAACTTTCAAGTCTCCTACTTGAAAGATCATTTGTCTCTTCTTCATATCAATAATGGTATGGTTATCAAAACCCCAATCGATTCCAAATAAAGTTGGGTAGGGTGTATTATTAACATTGGGTAGGGTGTATTATGTTGCACACTCCATCGATGTTAACATTCACCCTTGTTAGTCTTCCAATCGGAACAATCTTGTGTTGATTTGCTAGTCTCAACTGAATAAGTGACTAGATCACTTTGGTTTACCCATCGTCTCCCATGTCTGCTTCGAAATAATTTTCACATCATATCCGAGATCCAAAATGATATTATCCATATCATAGTCTCCTACCTATCCATTAATTTGGAATTCCTTATTCATCCTTTTCTTGTGGTGTACATGGTTAACTACTTGATGTGAGACACGTACTTATTTATCTTGTGTGCATTTTTCGATCATCTCGCATAGTACGTTCAATGCAATTTCATCCTTTATCAATTCTAAACAACTCTTTAAGAAAAATTTCAAAGTACTTACCTTGTTGACCAACCTTTCTGAATAGTCACAGGCTGGAGGCATGTCATACATAGGTGGCCTCTCATACATAGGTTGTGAAGTCGATGCTACCCATTTTATTTCTATCAATTCCTTCCTTGATTGATTATTTGTATCTCTCTCTTCCTGAGGTTCAAATTTTGACAAAGGTTCTACTACTTTCCTAACCCACTGGTTAGTTAAAATTCCTTTTTATGTCGCATCAGCTCTTATTCTTTCTCCTTCACATGTAACTATCGCTACCCTTGGTAATCATCGTACTCTTCCGCTACTATCATTAGCACATTCTGGTTCCTTTTATCCTCCCACTTTGTGATCAGTTGTGGACAGTCTTTCATCGCATGATCCAATTGTCTATAATATGTGCATGTCATGCAAGAATTTGGACAATCTTGCACCAAATGCCCAGGTTGGTTGCAATTATAACAAATAATTGGTCCTCTTGCTCTGTTGAATCCTTCTCTTCCTCCATGATTGTAGCCTCTCGGAGTATTATATTGAGTCACCCCTCCTTTCAATCCTTCTTCCCCTTGTAATCTGTATGCATATGCAGTGTGTTCCCTCATTAGATCAAGTTCACGACATTTCTTTTCATCATGTCCCACGGACTTACAAAAATTACAAAATAAGTTTCTAGTAGTACTTTGATACTTTTGCATCAAAGGACAAGCAATGGGGTGATGACCCATCATTTTGGATATCTCACACCATACCCCTCCTCCTGTGGCCAAGGGATTTGGGGCTCCTGTATCCAAATACACTTTAAATGTTGGACACTCGTTCTTATGATGACCTTCCATTTTGCGTGTAACACATTGAACTCCTTCGCACTTTTTGTTCCCTTTAGAAAGCTCCTACAACTGAATTTTCAATGTTGTTAACTGTGACTGAACCTAAGCCATCCATGTGCCATTCTCTCCTACAAGAGATGCTTCCAACTTCATAGCGATCTCTAACACTTCTGGCTGCGAAAAAATTTACTACATAAAAGGGAAGCCTATATGTGATAACAATCCTATAATGAAACATTCCCTATGTTTCTCGTCTAGAATCTGGAAGGTCAACTGATCCATCAATATCTTGAATATTTGATCAAAATCCCATATTGATTCATTCTGCAACTACTTTATCTCTTTCAGTTATGTAATACATTGTGACTCGGACTTTGGTTTCTAGAATTCTTTTAACAAGGCTTTCCTGATGTCTACCAATGTTCTTTCTTTTCCCATAGGTGTAGTGGACTGATACTTCATAAACTAGAGTACCACGCGGTCCTGAATGTTGTCACTAACTGCACAATTTTTTCATCGGTGTCCTAGATGTTCTTCACGGTCCATGTTGCTTCACAGATAAGCAACTGTTGTTCTGGTTGTTCTGGATCTTCTGAACTTGCTCTGTAGAAGACATGCATTCTCAAAGTGGGGTATACCCCCGCCATAGTGCTCTATGCAATATTCTTTTTTGGTGACACTACCTGAAGTTGGTTTTTCATACTACTTCCACCACTCTGACTACCATTACTACTATTCTTGCTTCCTTCACTAACTATAATTGACAAAGTTTCATATCTTACCTCAGTTCTCGGAGACACGCATGGGGGTGTGCGTACAAAACAGAGTATGGCCCGAATGGGACTTATGGGATGTAATGGATCTTCTGAGTTGACTATCCTCTTCCTTCCCTCCTATGTGTGGTATGATATGGAGTGCTACATTGTTGTCTCTTTCCTCAACCTCGTTTTGTTTCTCTTCTCTATCAACCACATTCCTCTTCCTACTGTACTGAAATATTTTTCCACTGCGCAACACTCCAATATCTTCTTCTATCACACCTTCTTCTTTTCTTGACATTCTCAATCCATTAATTCCTTTTTCATTATTTTCTGCATCCCTCTTCTCCATACACTCAGACCATCCCCTAGTCAGCCCCTAATCCCCCTATGCGCATGAAGGCGCCTAGCTACTAGGGGAATCAGATTCCATCCTCATAACCCCATTATCACACAGAAATATCTTAATCCAAGTAGATAGTGATTTCAAATATATTATGTGTGGAACTTTAAATAAGTCCCTCTCAGTACCACTATATGATTGTTAAGCCCTAAATAGTGGCACATTACCCCTTAATTGGGGCATATTACATCAGTAATGTTATTTTATTTATGTCGGCTTGGGTCCATTAGTTGTAATTGTACCTCCGAGTCTCCTATATATACCAAAGAGACCTTTTCATTTGGAATCATCTTGTATTTGGAAATTTATGTGGTGTATAAGGAGGTTTCCCCCTCGAATAGGCTTATTATCTCAAATTCTATCTTTTTCAAGGCGTTGAGTACTTACTCAGAGGTTTTTTTTTGTGATTTTGATATTTGGTTCTTAACATTCAGTATTAGAGCTCAAGGTCTTGGGATTTCGCTGCTACATCTGAGACACCTTGGAATTTTCGCTATAACATTTTTTCTATGGTGTTTTAGAAGGAACTCCTTGGAATATATTTATTCAACGAATCAAGGTACCTAGGGTTAAAATTTCATCTCTTGAGGCCTTATACTTTCGGAGTTATAGCCTATGTAAGATAAGGTTCTGGAATCATCCCGAATCTAGTCATCGTGGAATTTTCGCTATAAAATGTTTTCTGTAACATTTCAGACCCTTAAATCCAGATTATATTCATATAAATTATCAAGGTAGTTGTGATAAAAAATTCATCTTCTGGGTCATCCTACTTTTGTAGATACACCATGTGCAAAATAGGGTATTTGACTAGTCATATTAACTAGTATCAAATAGGACTTTCAGGTAAAACAATGATATCTTCTTCAATGAGTATCCAAATTAAGTGAGACTAGTTGCATTGGATAGTGGACAGTTTTTAGTATTTATGGTACAAGTTTCGGAAACAAATATCAGACATTTTGATCTTGGCATGCTTTATAAGTACGCTCTCCTGGAAGGGACAAAAACTAACAAGGTGTGGGGAAGTTACCATAAATTCCACTTGGCACTTCCAATTTTGATCAAACCTGTGGCATTACAGATAAGACATATCAGAGAACTAAAAAAATAAAATTTTCAGACCCAGAAGGGCCGAAATTTTGGAGATACAGCAGAAGAAACATCGTCTAGCAAAACCACCTCAAAATCAAGGTTTAAAAGTGATACTTGGCCAACATGCCACCAAAAAAGGTAACTTCTACACATAGATGATTTTAGGGGATAAATTTTGAAAATGGGATAATTTTCCATGGTTTTCCCCAAAAAACGATTCGTGAATTTCCATTTTTTCTAAAATCGATTTGCCCAAATTCCATAGAATAAAATTATTTTACCTTAAAAATCACCAAAATTTTATAGAAACTATATAAAGTTCTTAGAAATTTGAATATTTTCACAAAAGTATCACCAAAAAATTTACATTTTGCATATTAAGGACTAGTAATATTAGCCCAGGTTTCTACATTATAATATAAATTTCCAACCTTAAAATTATCCCTACTTCTACACCAATTAAGCCTTTAAATAGTCCTACTTGGAATCTTGATGAAGGTGAAGAAATGTGCAGGAAAATAAATGATTTACAAAAGAAGACAATAACAAAATATGAATTACAAGGGATGATGGATTCAACTAAAGCTACGTTGGAGGCAATAAATACTAAGATTGATGGTTTAAAAAGGGAGATCATGGAAGGATTGAAAATTTTCCTAATAGAGAGGACACCTGAAAGTGAAAATGTATCCCATGAAATTCATGA
>JASDQU010011020.1:52118-97200 GCA_032191745.1 Picea mariana
AAGGACCACTCCTAACTACAAGGTTGACACCTCAACAACTGGAGGAAAGAAAAGCAAAAGGTTTATGCTTTAATTGTGACAGAAAGTACAGTAAGGGACATAAGTGTGGTGAGAAGAAATTATTCTACATAGATTGTGAAGAGGAAGAAGAATAAGAACAAGAACAAGAACCATCTCAAGATGAAAATGTAGAGTAGAATTCTTGTGAAGAGTTGAATCCCACGATATCATATCATGCATTGGCTGGAATTAGCACTCCTCAACCCTCAAGATTGAAGGATATATCAAAAAGAAAAAGGCAATAGTCTTAATTTCTTCTAGTAGTACTCATAATTTCATTCACTATAAATTAGCCAAAGCTCTCAATTGCTTTATATATCCAGCGCCAGAGTTTCAAGTATTGATTGCAGATGGAGGAACTATCAATTGCTCAGGAAAATGCAATAAGATCAATCTTACTATGGGGGAATATGTGATTAATAGGCCAATTATTTCTATACCCATGGGTGGTGTTGATTTCATACTAGGAGTCCAATGGTTACAATCATTAGGAACAGTGGCCTTTAATTTTTAAGAACTTTTCATGAAATTTTCATTGGAAGGAAAAGAAATTGAGTTAAGGGGTATCACAGGGAAACCCAGTAAGGTAATAAGCTCTAATGGCATGACAAAATTATTGACAAAGGGGCATCAGGGTGTAATTGTACAACTATGCTCACTATATGCTCAAACAATTAAGCCATCTATTCCCCTAGATCTTCAAGGGATCATTGATAAGCATTTCAAAGTATTTGAAGATATTCCCAAAGGTCTTCCACCCACTCGAAATCATGATCATGTTATTCACCTAATTCCTAGGAGTGTTCCTCCTAACATCAGGCCTTAGTAATACCCTTATGCCCAGAAATTGAGTGTATGGTTGAAGAAATGTTAGAGGTTGGCATTTTTAGACCTAGCCAAAGTTCTTACTCTGCATTGGTGGTAATGCTACTCAAGAAAGAGGGCTCATGGCGTATGTGTCCAGATTATAGAGAGCTCAACGAGATCAATATTAAAGATAAGTTTCACATTCATGTCATTGATGAATTGTTATATAAGCTACATCGAAACCCAAAGATTATTGTAAGTGACAGAGATCCCATCTTCACTGGACATTTTTGGATAGAATTGTTTTCTTGTTTGGGTACTCAATTGGCTCATAGCTCATCCTATCATCCTCAATATGATGGAAAAACCGAGACAGTGAACAAATGTTTGGAAGGATACCTTCATTGTTTTGTCTCTGATAAACAAACACAATGGTTCAAATGGTTACCCTTGGCATAATGGTGGTATAACACTTCCTTTTATACTGCAACAAAATTGACATCATTTATGGCACTCTATGGATACCACCCACCTTCCATCACTTCTTCTCTAAAAGAAAAATCTAAGGTTCAAGCAATGGAATATCACATTGATTATCAACAACAAGTTCTCCAACTCTTAAAGGACAACCTAATGATGGCACAGAATCACATGAAACAACAAGCAGATCATCATCGTATTGAAAAAAGTTTTGAAGTAGGGGATTGGGTATTTTTAAGACTACAACCATACAAACAAATGCCCCTCAAGCAAGCTAAGAAGGATAATAAATTATCACCAAAGTATTATGGCCCTTATAAGGTGTTGCAAAAGATTGGTAATATGGCATACAAATTGGAGTTTCCTGCATCTTCACAAGTACACCCAATTTTCCATGTTTCATGCTTAAAGAAGGTTATAGGTGAAAAGATCTCAGTTCAAACTATATTTCCAGAACTTGATGAGGAAGGAAAAATCATATTGGAACCTAAACCTATCACTGACACAAGAATTTTCCAGCTGAGGAATAGATCCATTTACGAGTATCTCATCAAGTGGAGGAAACTACCTGTTGAAGATTCCACTTGGGAAGATGAGTCTTTTATACAGAAGCATCCAAAATTACTCAAGCGTTGTGGACAACACTTGTCTGAAGGGGAGGGGTGTGTTAAGCCCTAAATAGTGGCACATTACCCCTTAATTGGGGCATATTACATTAGCAATGTTATTTTATTTATGTTGGCTTGGGTCCATTAGTTATAATTGTACCTCCTAGTCTCCTATATATACCAAGGAGACCTTTTCATTTGGAATCATCTTGTATTTGGAAATTTATGTGGTGTGTAAGGAGGTTTCCCCCTCGAAGAGGCTTATTATATGAAATTCTATCTTTTTCAAGGTGTTGAGTACTTATTCTGAGGTTTCTTTATGCTATTTTGATATTTGGTTCTTAACAATGACTGGGTACAATCTATAGAAAACTCAGTAATATAACACCCCAATACACTATCCAGCCAGAAATCAGTTGTGCACAAGATCTAATTGCTTATGGTATTAACTTGTTGGATCAACATAGAAGTCCAATTTCTCAGAACAACAGTGCGGAATGCTCCATTCTTTTCAGCTAACCTTTGCAACCACTCAACCAAAACTAACGAGAAATCGGACAAGGAAATCTCATATAAATCTGTAAATACATACCTTTGTAACCACTTCTTCATGAGGATCCATGGGTTCTTATTATGATCTCCAGAAAAATCACGCTCCTTTATCTCTAACCATTGTCCAATCTCTTCCTTATTTGGCCTCCACATTCCCCTCAGTCACAAATCATGGTCCCGGCAACAAAACCATTTATTGGCGCGTAGTGGGAAGACCCAGGGTTCAACGTGAATTCACCAACAAAACCCTTAGTTACTGGCCCTTTCGGTATCACCCGCAAGAAGGTGAAGTCTCACTCGAGGTATCTATGGGAACTACAGGAACCAAATTTTTGTAGTGCTAAGGGGATGGGAGTAAGTCTTCATAACCATTATACTTAACATTTGATCATTATACATTTTATCATGTGCACAAAAACATAACAATAAATAACATATTCATAATAACAAAAAGTAAATCATATGCACATAATACACAGAAAAATCACATCATCACACACAGACACCATATTTTATCGTGGCTCACCCAAGATGGGCTACATCCACAATGATCGGCTTCTTATTATATTATCCATAATCATCCCTTACAAAAGATGTGCATTGCGCTCATACATTATGCCCTTGTCATTCTCATATCCTTCTATCTCTCTCTATCTCTATTCACTCTTACATTCTTGCATATAGTGTGTACTTATTTCTTCTTACTCTCATTCACTCTCGACTCCTTACTACCCCAAAAAACCTTACATATTTATACTATTACAATAGGGATTATCCCTTTTCGATGGACCAAAATGCATAACATCTTCCAATTGTCTTCCTTCCTTTGCGCGTGTTGATCCTAAAAGTGCACCACATGCCTTTCCTTCTTTTGTGAGCGTTGTGTGCAGTTCCCAAAACTGGTCCCAAAAGTCATGTCCCGACAACTCTCTCATGCCTCTAGTTACTACTTAGGGAGGGGCCAATACATCCCACTGCCCTTCACGGGCTTTTACATCTTTAGGATTTTGTGTGCCAATTGGATACCAGATCGCGTAAGATCACACAAAAGGAAGATGTCTCTCTAGACCAAACTCAAGCATCTGGCTTGTTGTGCAAGGATAATGTTGCATACTCTAGAAAATTAACCACTTTCTCCTTTACGCTGGTTACTATTGAAAATATCAACATGTCCACTTCACATTGAAAAATTATTGAGATCAATTCCAATTTGAAAGACTGAGGTTGTGCAAAGATAACCCTTGGAAACACAACAGCTTTTGAATTCTCATGCCCTCTTGGTTGAAGAAATATCTCTTGAAATTTCCAATCCATCATTTGAAACCCTTGTCATGCTTTTTTTTTTTTTTAAATTCTGATTCATTTTTGTCAACTTAATTTCATCGACATTTTACATCCTTTATTGATCATTCACTCAATTAATAGCCATAAAATAACTGAGAATTAGAGGACAGGGCATGTGTGATTTATAAATCACCTTCTATGTTGGTAGATTGGTATTGTTGATCACGGTGAAGAATGGCATATTGAATATTTAATTATGAACCGAAATGAGAATAAAATACATAAGGTGATGTCTACCACAGAGTGTTCATGGGAATATTTTATGTGCTATCAGATTCAATTATTCGGTCTTTAAGGGAGATAATAGAATTTTTGATTACATTGTAATAAACTAGATATAAACCAAATCTATGCCATTCCTAATCATACCTGCTATGATCACAACTAGATCTGTTCTCTATGAGCCTTGAGAAGAAATACGACAAAGACAAAACCCCTTACAATATTTTTAAAAAACGGCTTGCCTTCTCACAATACCAACCATAAATGGCAAACGAAATATATACAAAAATACATATATTATACAATAACAAGAGGTAGGGAGAGTTATAAAACCATTATCAAACTTCCATGGGAAAACTACCACGAAGAGTTACCTCATCTTTTCCATTGCACAAGCAAATTGATGTAGATATGTTTTTCATTTCCAAGGTTGTATATATGTCTTCTTGTAACAAATATATGATGGACCACTACCATGGAAGAGATATCGGACCCTTAAGACCATAAGAGCTATGATAGAATGTTAACAAATAGAGCACAAGCAAGACAAGACAAGAATTGGTGGAAAACGATTTATTTCATTCTATTACTCATTGTATTGATCTCATTATATGAATTTATAGTACATGGATTGGACCACTTCTAGATCTATATCTCATTGACAACTCATAAATGGATCATGACAACACTTCATCAATAGATAACGATTACAACTCATAAGTAAGTGGTCTTGGACTTTGTGATTGTCCAAGGACTCACAGTCTAACACTATAATCTTCTAATAAATTCTCTTTGTAGAGCCAATAAATCGGGAACTGCTTGTAGATTCCTAGATGATGATATAGCAATAGGATTTACCCCTTGGAAACAAACATACTCCACCATTGTGAAAAACTTGCACAAGGCTAGGAAATTGGATGAATGCAAGATTCCATTGACATGGCAATGAAAGGAAAGGATGTCCTAACAATTCCACCCATGCCACATTCATTTCCTCTCTCTACAAGGCCAGTAGAGTAGCTAACAAATATTTGGTGTCAAGTAAAATAAAAAGAGCAAATGTAGTTTGAACAAGAATACTTATTTTTCCATTGTTGGGTCCTTGAATTGAACTCTTATTATCACTTCCTTACTAAAAATTCTTTATGAACCTATGCCTATGAACTCTCCTACACTCCATTACCACCTATTTTGACATGATTATTTCCCCATCTACAATATTTTTATATCAAAGGACACACTCAAGGAAAAATTATCCATTCTTGCATGTTTTCACCTTTCCTTATGCAAATTAGTATAAAAGTCATTACATTAATAAGTCGCTACAGAATCATAGAGTATGTATCAATTTTATATTTCTATAGCGACTGATTATTAAGTAGCAGAATTGTAGTTTTTTATGGTTGCATGCATCCCAAGACTAGATCGTGACTTGGAAGAGGTTTGAAATCATCACCAGATGGTCACTTACCTATCAACCAAGATTTTGAGTTAGTCAGGCCAATGTGGGAGCGAGATACAAGTTTAGGTCAACGCAGAATACAATGGTAGAGCTTCCAAGATCATTTGACACCAAATCATCCATGAGGTGTTAGAAAAATCAAGTAGGACAATTTCATGCATTATTTTCATGAAATTCTACCTGAATGGGTCATCAAAGTCGGTTCATCTAGCCACGAGTATACTAGATTCGATTTGTAAAAGTATGAGCATTATTTTATAGAAAAATCTATTTTAGATATTCGTAGGTTTTGGATATAAAGGATATAATTTGTAATGTATAAATACTCCATCATGAAAACCTACAAGGGATGAATATGATATGATCTAGAACCATTGTAATTTTATTCTGTTGATTCGAAATTAATAAAAATTATGGGTGACTATCAATCTTATGCATTGTGAGTTTTAATTGTAGAGTTCAGTTATGTAGCGTTCTTTAGCAGCGTCAACCAAACCAAGAGGGCCCCCTATGTAAGGTATACATGGATTCAATTTTAATTAGTTTTATTTTGATTTAGCAACTGTGTAATTTTGATTGTTGTCATTTCATTTCTTATAAGTTTTCAATTTCATTTATGGATTTTGTTTTTAATACTACATAAATACTAGTGCACAAGATTGTTAACTAAATAAAGATTATTTTGTTCTGATTACAGAAACCTTCATTACACATAATGATTGAAAGCATGTAACAACATTGTAATTGATAGTCCAGTAGGTTAACAAATTCAAGTGCCTAGAATCATTTTTGTAGCTTCACATTAATTTTGTTTCTGTAGTATTACATTTACTATGTTTTATGTAGCTATGCAATAACTTTGTTTCTGTAGTAGAACAGTGAGCAGTTTGTGTTAGTTTTCATTTAGAAATAGGTCATAAACTAAATCATGCATATACAGTGTATGCACTTCATCAGTTTATGAATCCCAGATTGGTGAATTTAATGTAGCAAAGTTCACTCAATTGAACTCACTGACATTTTTGGTGTCGTTACCCATGAAGTGCAAAAAGGAATTGGTTTTTATTTTTATCATTTTAAATGCATATAGGAATGAATGCATGGGAAGAGATACGGTATAATAGCTCAAATATGGACGAAAGAGAGAGATGGTATAATAGCTTGACACATTCACTATAAGTAGATATGTAGTGAGTCTCTCTTCAATCATTTAAATCGTGACAAATAGAATGCATGAATAGACGTAGAGATCATAGAGGTATATTTATTAGAGGTAGGACTACACCAAACACCAATTCAACCATTCCATCATGTGTTATTGTAAGAGCCACACCATCAACTAACCCATCTGCAGGTATAATTACAAGAGTAGGACAATCAGGCAGAATTGTCACTCCAGAAACAAAAGGAAAAACAAAGGTTGGAGAAGGCAGTTCCAAGGAGAAAGTTCCAGAAATATCACAAGAAGTTGTCATACTTCCATACAATCCTTAGGATGAAGAATTGATTAGTGGTTGGTGAGAAATTAAACTTTCAGAAAATCCTATTGAGGAACCAGAATTTTCTACCTCATCAAAGGAATCTATACATTTCATACAAGACAACATGTCTAGAATATTTGGCTATCGAGAAGAGAAAATAGGGCCTAGAGGTGGAGAGGAAGAGAGAAAAGAACGAAAAGAAAGACAAGAAAGAACAGAGGGTACAAGAACAACAATTGTTGAGAATGAATTTGGGTTTCCAATTCTAGATCCAACAGTAATATTCCAAATGAAGAACATACCACCACCAACATTTCCCAACTTTCATGGTATGATAACTGAGAACCTAGAGACTTTTCTTTTTGAATTTGATGTATTATGTCGCATGTATGATTATTATTTTGATGCTAAAAAACTAAAGGTGTTTCCATCCACCCTTAAGGATGTTGCTTTACATTGGTTTATGGGTTTCAGGACTAATACTATCAAAACATGGGATGAGATGTGAAAAATGTTTCTTTTAAAATATCATGATTGTTTTACAAATCAAGGAATGAGAGAAGAAATGTTTAAAATCACACAAAAAGAGGATGAAGGTCTTGAGAATTACTTAGAAAGATTTTATTATACTATTAAAATATCAAGGTAGAATCATCTAGATTTGGATACTCTTGAAAGTCATTTTACTTTGTGGGATTAGAGATGAATGGATTGATGTGCTTAATCTAATGGGTAAAGGAGATATTTCTGACTTAACCTAACCAGAAATATGTGACCAGTGTATGCACATCTCTCTAGGAAAGTCCAAATATGGTAAGGGACCTAGGGATGTTATCTCTAGAGTAAACAAATCAACAATCAGTGGGATAAGTAAAGCTTAAATTGGAAATTTATTGGACAATTTTAAAACCGATATTCTCAATACTCTCGGTTTTCAATTAGATACATTGAAAATTAAGCAAAATAAAGAGGAAGATAATGTAGCCTTAACTATTTATTGTCCAAAATGTATAAAAAGACATTCTTTAAGATAATTTCCTTTAGATAACATTGAACTTTGTGGTATATGTGTAGAAAATCATGCTACAAAAAATTGCCCATCCCTTCTGAAACTCAAAGCGGTCTACCAAGGGAATCAAGAAGCAATAGCATAATTGTGTTTTATTGCACCAAAAAGACCTTGGAAACCAAGGATTTCAAGCATATCTCAATATTCTTCCCAGCTATTCAATTCTTATTATTCTAATCAAAAATACCCCCAATATAATTGGACTTTTCCTATTCCTTGGAAAGCATGGCCACCACAACAAGTCCAAACTCATCC
The DNA here is from genome assembly GCA_032191745.1 of Picea mariana. NCBI lineage: Eukaryota > Viridiplantae > Streptophyta > Pinopsida > Pinales > Pinaceae > Picea > Picea mariana. The sequence continues at coordinate 60,459 of JASDQU010011020.1, forward strand.
TTTGCAAGCATGGCCACCACAACAAGTCCAAACTTAGCCTTGGAAACAAGGTTGGTGAGGACGTGTCTATGGAATGATGCCTACTCATCATTATCCTATGCAGCAACAATACACCCAATATCCTTCACAAACCCAATATCTGCCACAAATCCAACAAACATACCCTACTCAACCACAAATTTCACAAGGTCAGAAACTTCAATCACCATCAATTCAACCTCCATGACCTACCCAACTACTTGCACAACCCGTTTATAACCCCAATCATAAAGTACCTCAACCCACTTATAACGTTGAGCTACAAAATTTTCCCACTTATATGATTACTCCTCTTGATCTAAATGGTATTCATCTTAGATCAAAAAAAGTACTTCATCAGGATGCTCCTATTATTATTGAAGAACCAATGGAGGAGGAAAATCCTAATCAAATAAACAATAATGATATTTTTAATGCAATAAAACAAACTCTTTCCTCTACAATAAATCAATCACAACAATCGAGTACTCCACCTTTCTCATAAAGGTTGACTTTAGATAAGAAAATCAAACAATTTGGATATGATTTATTAGATGAGTTAAAGAGTATTTGTATCAAAATTCCATTACTGCAAGAAATCAAAGACATCCCAATCTATGCTAAGATAGTGAGCGAATTGTGCTTAAAGAAATCAGGAAGAAAGAATAAAGAACCACAAACAATGCTATTTATTAGTAAATTGGCAGATCTGATGTTGGGCAAATTGATATGCAAAAATATGTTGATCTTGATATCCCCATTCTAAAAATGCATATCAATAACGTTGCAATTGCAAACACATTAATAGATTTAGGAGTAGAAATAAATGTTATGACAAAATGTATTGTGGATGAATTACAATTGTCTAATCTCCATCATACACCCACAGTGTTACAACTAGTTGATATATCAACAATTAAACTAGAAGGTGTATTAGAGGATATTATAGTCTCCTTAGATTATTGGGAATACATTGTGGATTTCATGGTTTTACAACCTAAATCTAACTTGGTGGTCATCCACTAATCTTAGGGCAACCATGGTTAGCTACAGCTGATTCTTTTATCAGTTGTAGAACATGAGACATGACAATTGCACACTGGGATTCAGTTAAGAAATCCAATTTGTATCGACCTGTTAAAGATTTAACTTAATCAAAATTTACACAATGCTTTCAAGATGAAAATAATGATGAGTAAATAGTACAATCTATATTAACTATCGACCAAGTTATGAATTTGAAAAATGATATTGAAGAAAATCAAATCATTAAGTCTATCAATAATTCTGATTTTACTCAATATCATGGGGGGCAACATACTTCTGATCATATCTTGGATATAAATTTTCAAGAAAATTGTACTGTGGACACTCTGTCAACAATTTTTGGTTCAATTTATTTTGTTAATTCAATATCAAAATTAAGTAGCACTGATGTTTAAATTCATCAAGGAGAAACCTTAAATATCAATTCTAAACTTGAAGAATTTCAAAAACAACAATTAATTCTAAAGCTACAAAAACATTTGGGTTCATTCGCATGGGAATATATTGATATGCATGGAATCCTTCCTAATTTATGCATTCATCATATTTATATAGAGGAAAATTCCAAGCCAATCAGACAACCCAAAAGACATATGAACCCAATTTTGAAGGAAATTGTAAAAGAAGAACTGCATAAACTACTAAATGTAAATTTTATATATCCAATTTTTTACAGTCAATGAGTATCTCATTTAGTGATAGTGCCTAAAAAGAATCGCAAAAGGTGTGTTTCATAGATTATATGGAATTGAATAAAACTACCTTGAAAGATCATTTTCCCCTACCATTTATAGATCAAGTTTTAGATACCTTAGTAGGAAAAAAATACTTTTCTTTTCTTTATGGGTTTAGTGGTTATAACCAAATTCAAATCACTCCAGATGATCAAGGTAAAATCGCATTCACATGCCCATGGGGGACGTATGCTTATAGAGTACTACCTTTTGGGTTGTGCAATGCACCTGCTACTTTTCAATGTGTTGTTCTAGGTATATTTTCAGACTTGATCCATGATTGTGTAGAAGCATATATTAATGATTTCACTGTTTATGGAAATTCTTTTGAGGAAGCATTAGAAAATCTCAAAAAAAAATTGATCAGATGTCAAAAAACTAATATGTCATTAAGTCATGAAAAATGTCATGTATTGCTAATTGAAGCAATTTTTGGGGGTCATTGTATATCATATGCAGGAATAAAAGTGGATTCGACAAAGGTAGAAGTCATTTCTAAACTTCCAATGCCAAAGACCCAAAAGGATGTTAGGAGTTTCTTGGGACATGCTCGCTACTACAAAAAAATTATTGAAAATTTCACAAAAATAGCATCTCCATTATTTAAACTGCTCACTAAAGATAGTGAATTATTTTGGAATATTCCTTGCCAAACTTCTTTTGAAACAACAAAAGAAAAACTTTATGTAGCTCTTATTTTAAGTGGGCCAAATTGGTACCTCCCTTTTCACATATCTATGGATGCTTCAGATACAACTTTAGGAGCAGTGCTAAGATAAAAAGAAAAAGAAATTTCTTATGCCATTTATTTTGTTAGTAAAAACATGACACCCCCTGAATTGAATTATATAGTTATGGAAAAAGAATTCCTTAAAGTAGTGAATGTCATCAATAAATGTAGGCACTACATTTAAGCTATGAGATCTTTATCCACACTGACCATTCTTCCATTGGATATTTAATGAACAAACCAACTACTAATGCCAATATTACTAGGTGGCTTCTTCTATTACAAGAATTAATTATCACTATATTAGATAGACCTTGGAGAGAAAATGTAGTTGCAGATTTTAATTCCAGGATTCATAATGAAGGTGAATTAGTTCTTGTAAATGATAATTTTCCCGATGAGCATCTATTTTCAATATCTACTAAATCTCCTTGGTTTTCAGATATCGCTAATTATTTGGCTACAAGAAAATTACCTCAACACCTTTCACCAAAGGAGAAGCAAAAGATCGTCAAACTTAGTGCCACATTTTCTTGGATTGGTGGAGAACTTTTATGTACTAGAATTGATCTAATTATTTGAAGGTGTGTGTGATAGGATGAGGAGTTCAACATATTAAAGGCATGGCACAATGAGCCATGTGGAGGTCAATTTGTCGATAAAAGAACCGCATACAAAGTTGTTAATCCCTAGACAAATCCCCATGTATGTATAAAACCCCTTATTAAGCTCTATATATTGAATTATTACAATTCTAATGTTATATGTGTAGGTCGACTAGAACCCTTCATTGCACCCTTTCATCATAATTTTACCCCTTTGTCTCCTATATATATCAAGGAGAGCTATTCTTGGGATCATCTTATCACATCAGATATTGTATTATGAATTGGATATATTGTAAAAGGAGGTTTCCCCCTCGAAGTGGACTACAATTCATTGAATTTTTATCATTTGTAAGGTGTTGGATCATAACATTTGGTATCAGAGCTCTAATCCTAGGTTTTTTTTTCTCCAAGCAAATCATGTTATAATTTTCGCTACAACTTTTTTTTTTGGATGATTTAGATATCAAAACTTGGAGGATATTTAGAACAAATTACAAGGTATCATGTGGTAGAAATTTCATCTTCTGGGTTATTATACTTTTGGAGATACACCCTATGGAAGATAGGGCTTTTGACCAATCCTATTACTAGTCTCAAATAGGTGTTTTGATTAAAATCATGATATATTCTTCAGCGAGGATCCAAATTCAGTGAGACTAGTTACATTTGAAAGAGGACAGATCGTAGTATTTATGGTACAATTTTTAGATTCAGGTATCAAATATTGGACACATGCAATTATGTACAAGTTCTCTCTTTATAAGAGTCCAAAAAGCAGCAAGGTTTGGGAAATTTAACATAACCTTTACTTGGCACATCAAATTTTGGTTAGATCTGGACTTGCATAGAGAACATATCATAGTACTACAAGCAGAAATTCTAGACTCGGAAGGGCAAAAATTTCGTAAATACATTAGACTGAAGGTTGGCCAAGAAGAAAGACTCCCAATTAAGTATTTAAAAGGTAAGTAACTTACAATTGGCATAAATTTTTATTGAAATATCTATTTTTGGTGATTTAAAATTTGTAATAAAGAGGAAAAAGAGGAGAATTATTATTTTCTCATATGGCTCAAAAGGCTCCTCCAAAATTTACTTCACCAGCTAAACCTCCAGAGAGCTCAACCATGACTCGAGATGAAATCAAAGAAATTTATAACCAGATGGAAAAGAGGATCACCGAAAACAGGGAACAAATGGAACGTAAGATGGAGGAAACTATGAAAAGAAATATGGATGAAATGGAAAATAATATGGATAAGAATATGGATGAAACTATGAAAAGAAATATGGATGAAATGGAAAATAAGATGGATAAGATGATGGATGAAAATAAGAATGGAATTAAAGAAGAAATACAAAAATCCATGAAGATATAGCAAAATTCTATGTCTTCCATGATCTTTCATGCTCTAGATGAGAGGTTGTCTAAAGGAAATATCAAAATCCAAGGAACTCGGGAAAATAAAGGTAGTATTTTGGTTGAACAACCTTCTGATAATAAGCAATTTTCTAGTGAATTTAACTCTAATAGTGGATTTAATTACGATGGGGATCCTAAATTCAACTCTCCCAAGTTTGAATTAAACAATTTTTATGGAACAAAGGTCCTTACATGGGTGAACCAAATGGAGCAATATTTTGAACTACATAATATTATGGATGATAAGAAAAGGACTCACATAGCAACTTTGAACTTTGAGATCAAACCATATTAATGGTATTAATGGATAGTGAAAAGGCAAACCCCTTTTTATCATTATACATGGGGTTTATTTAAAAGATACTTAGAAGCACAATATGGGAAAGTTTGGGAACTTGACTACTTCATTAAATTGACAAGAATCAAGCATTTAAGTGATATTGAATATTATAATTCAGAATTTCGGGTATTGAACACAAGGGTAGATGACATAAGTGATGAACAAATGTTGTGTTAATTTTAGAGATGCTATTAAGTTCTTTTCAATTTACTAGACAATAATAACATAAGCAGGATCACTGAGAGAAACATAATCACAAGGTACACAACATTTTATCCTGGGAAACCCTCAAGGGGGAGAAAAACTAGCAAAAACTTTTTTATATAGATTGTCAATACAATGCCAAGACTAAAGATCAAACCAACAAGAATATCCAACACTGAGCATGTACGTCTCTCTTCTCCTTCTTGTAACTGCAACTTCCTTCAAAACTTGTGCACTAGATGAGTGACTTGAGTGAGTGAGTGAGTGAGGCATCATCCACTCTTATTTATACTAGCTGGGAGGTGCTAGGGTTGTGTCTCTTCATCAAGCAGGGTCGACTTCTCCATTTAGTGGTTAGAACCACTTTGATTAGCCCTGGGGGTCGACTTCTCAATTACCACCATATAAACACGGTTTGACCAATACACAAAAGGGGATTTGGTCATATACAAGACCCGACATGATCAATCCACAAAAGGGGATTTGATCTATAAGAAAATAACTCAATAATAATTAGAATATTCTTCGTAGTTACAATATTTAACCACTCCCCCTTAACAAGAAGGGTATTCTACTGACATAACCCAACACAACATCATCAAGAGAGAGAGAGAGATGTAAGCATCATCATCAGCATCTGGATCATTGACTGGAACATCTATAAATCATCGAAAGTTTTTCTCATGATCAACAACATCGTATTTCACAGCATGGAGCTGGAGTAGCACCTTCATCATTATCAGCATCAACATCAATTAGTATAACACTAATACAACATCATCAATCAATACAAGACCAATACATCAACATCAACATCTTCAGCATAAAGTTGAAGTAGCATCATCATCATCATCATCATCTTCAGCATGAATTTGAAGTCGCAACATCATCATCATCTTCAGCATAAAGTTGAAACATCAACATCAATAACATGAAGCTAGAATAACAATATCACCAACATAAGGTTGGTACACCAACATCAACAGAACGAGGCTGGTACAACATCATCAATAACACGAGGTTGGTACAACAACATCAACAGCACAAAGTTGAGACAACAACATCATCAACACGAGGTTGAGATAACAACATAATCAACACGAGGTCGAGATAACAACATCATCAACATCATCAGCACGAGGATGAGATAACATCATCAGCATCAGCATCATATGGCAACAGAATGATGAGATTCATTTGGGGGGCTCAAATAGAGCCATCTACTATCATTTAGAAGCTCAATCCTGAAAACCTTCATTTAGGCCCTCTAAATGGCCCTGGAAGTTAAAAATTGCTAAAAATAGTTAATTACCAAAATTGCCAGAAAAATGTTTTGAACAAGTTGGAAAAGGTGGGTGGCCATTGATATCCACCTAGATCAATCCTTCCTCCTTAGGAAACAATGGTCTCCATTGCATTGAGTGCTCAAGGGAGAGGAAAAGAGTTTGTTGAATATGCATCTTGATGAGCTACTTGCCTTGTTGGAGAAGTTATGTTGCTTAGATTTTTGAAGGTTGTCACGAACCTGTGGATGGAAGGGTTGGACCTTTTTAACCAATCTGACTACATGAGATGTCTGTGTGCAGAATGAATATTTGGGCTTTGTTGCAGTCTTGTCGACCTTCTTATGTTGTATAAAAGGTGCTTGGACCCAGGCAGTAGTGGTTGCAGTATCCTTCTATTCACCTTTTGAACAGACTGTGAAGAAGCTAAATGTTATAGTATGAGATACTAACTTGCGGCACTGTTTAGGTGGGACAGTAGTCGAAACCACCTCTGGTATCCTGTAGAGATGACTCCCCAAAGTAACAATGACACTACGGGGTCGAGACTCATAGATAAAATGGTGCTTCCACATATATGGATGGCCCAAGAGAACATCACAGACATCCAGCGGGGCAACATGACATAATACCTCATCCTTTAAGGGTTGGATGTCGCATGACAATAGGCACTGTTGGCTGACATAGAGATATCGTTCCTGGTGAAGCCACCCGATGTTGTATGGTTGTGGGTGTGGTGTTGTCGACAATCCCATCTCTTTGACAACCTCTACTGAGATAAGGTTCTTCTGGCTTCCACTATCAACAATAAAATGAAGTGGGGTCCCATTCGCCCACACTGTGAATGAAAAAGGTGCTCCCCCTCTTCAAGATCTATTGGTTCTTCTAGTTGAATTGATGTGGTCGTGACAATAGCAGTGGGATCTGCGGTCGATGATTTGTCTTATGTCAGTATTTTCTGAATTGGATTCTGAATTAGGGTTCGGCTCCTTGCATTTGATTTCGGTCACCAATGACTATTTAGAGTGACATTCATCGTTGTTGTGCCAGGGGATTTTGTGGAAATCGCACAATTTTCCGGTGTCCTTCTTCATCTTCCCGTGACCCTTCTTTTCCTGTGGCTTGGAATGGTTTTCGAGAGACTGTTTTTTAGGGTTGTCTTTATCATACTTTGGTTGTTGTGGATTTGCAAACCCGAAGTCCCATTTTTTTTGCTTCTTAAATTTCTGATTGATTTTAACAACATAGCAAAAAGCAGCACTGAGTGATGATATGTCCAAAAAATTCATTTCAGTTTGGATGTATCTGTGTAGAGCCACACAGTATTTCTGAACCAAATGTTGTTCAGAGTCTTTGATACCCAACTTGGTGCGCAAGGTATGGAATTTATTGGTGAACTCCAGAACTCCTTGCCCCCTCTCTTGCCGCAAAGTGGTCCATCTCATATATTGCTCCTCATAGTTGCCAACAGGGTAATACTATTCCTTTACTGCCTCCACAAAAAAATCCCAAGTGGGATCAGCCCCATATATTCTAGACTCTTCTGTGGAACTTTGCTTCCAGTAAGTTTCCCACCAATGTTTGACATGGGGGAGAGCTTTAAGGAGTGCCAAGATGATCTTTTTCTTATCGGCAAAATGGTGAACAGAGAAATAACCTACTAACAGATTTAACCATTTGTCTAGGGAATCTGCATCTATCTAACCTTCAAATACGGGAATATCAAAATTAACATGTACCTTGAAAGGAGAGGTGCTTCCAAAGTGGTTGTTTGATGAATATGTGCTTGTTTCTATCGCCAAGTGTTGAAGGATGTGGGAAAAAATCTCCATCATTTCATCCCTCTATCGTGTGAGAGCTTGCTAAAGCAACAAATTGATAGAATTGCCTGCTCCGTCATTTTTATTTTCTTCCACCATGGAGGGTTTCTTGGGAGTACGAGATTGATTTTATTCAAGAGATACAAGCTCGAGATCCAACTTTCTATACTCGGACCTCATCGGGGACATGCACTGAAAAAACAATCAAGAGCAGCATGTTGTGATACCACTGATCCAGATTATTTTCGGCACGAAATGAGAGTGGAGATATAATAACCAAATTTACAAAGATATCTCGGATATCCAATATTATAAAAGAAATCTATCATATATGCAACCATAAACACAGATATACAGTAATACACTATTTTCTATTAATGAGCATAAATGTACAAAGACTGTAAAATACAGAGTGAAAGACTCGCTAGAATGGTGGCAGCTTATCTCTGAGAAGAGATTTGATGGCTACTCACATTCGTGAGAAAATGATCTTACAATGAGCCTCCAAAGGCCTTTTTATCATAAAGAAAATCCAAAACTCTAACCCCGAAAGATGAAAAGCCAACAGTTGTGTGGACCTCGTTTTTGGTAGTTTGGTGTATCAACTTTCCGGGGGCGTAACTTTGGCATACGATCTTCATTTGAGGCACACGATAGATCGTTGGAAAGGTATCGTCAATGAGATTAATTTTGGGGGCTAAATAACATCCTTTTCTTATAATTGAGGAGCTCGGTCCTGAAAAACCTTCATTTAGGCCCTCAAAATGGCCCCGGAAGTTAAAAATTGCTAAAAATAGTAAATTACCAAAATTGTCAAAAAATTGTTTTCGGACAGTTGGAAAAGGTGGGTAGCCACCGATATCCACCTGGATCAATCCTGCCTCCTTAGGAAGCAATGGTCTCCATTGCATTTAGTGCCCGGGGGAGAGGGAAAAGAGTTTGTTGAATCTGCATCTTGATGAGTTGCTTGCCTTGTTGGAGAAGTTGTGTTGCTTAGCTTTTTGAAGGTTGTCACGAACCTGTGGTTGGAAGGGTTGGACCTTTTTAACAAGTATGGATACATGAGATGTCTATGTGAATAAGGAATCTTTGCGCTTTGTTGCAGTCTTTTCGACCTACTTCTATTGGATAGAAGTTGCTTGGGCCAAGGCTGTAATGGTTGTAGTATCCTTCTCTTCACCTTTTGAACAGATTGTGAAGAAGCTAAATTTTGTAGTATGAGATACTACCTTGCGGCACTGTTTAGGTGGGACAGTAGTCGAATTCACCTCTGATATCCTGTAGAGATGACCCCCCAAAGTAATAATGACACTATGGGGTTGAGACTCATACATAGCATGGCACTTTGACATAAATGGTTGGCCCAAGAGAACATCACAGACATCCAGTGGGGCAACATCACATAATACCTCATTCTTGAAGGGTTATATGTCGTATGAAAATCGACATTGTTGGCTAACACAGAGATCTCATCCCTGGCAAATCCACCCAATGTTGTATGGTTGTGGGTGTGGTGTTATCGACAATCCCAACTGTTTGATGACCTTTGTTGAGATGAGGTTCTTTTGGCTTCCTCTATCAACAGTAAAATGAAGCGAGGTCCCCTTAACCCACATCTGTCAATGAAAACGGCTCTCCCCCTCTTCAGGATCTATTGGTTCTTCTAGTTGAATTTTTGTGGTCATGACAATAGTAGTGGGGTCTACGTCGATGATCTCTCTTCTGTCAGTATTTTCTCAATCAGATTCGGAATCAGGGTTTGGCTCCTTGTCTTTGATTTCTTCCACCAATGATTATTTTGAGCGACACTCATCGGTGTTATGTCAGGGGCTTTTGTGGAAATTGTACCATTTTTTGGTGTCCTTCTTCATCTTCCCGTGATCCTTCTTTTCCTATGGCTTGGACTGGTTTTCGGGAGACTGTTTGTTAGGTTCGTCTTTATCATACTTTGGTTGTTGCGGTTTGCAGACCCAAACTCTCATTTGTTCTGGTTCTTAAATTTCTGCTCGATTTTAACATCATATCGATAAGCAGCACCGAGTGATGCGATGTCCAGAAAATCCATTTCAGTTTTGATTTATCTGTGTGGAACCCCACAGTATTACGAAACCAAATGTCATTCTGAGTCTTTGATACCCAGCTTGGTGTGCAAGGTATGGAAGGTATTGGTGAACTCCATAACTGCTTGGCCCCTCTCTTGCCATAGTGTGGTCCATCTCATATATTGCTCCTCATAGTTCCTAATAGGATAATATTGTTCCTTTACTGCGTCCACAAAAATATCCCAAGTGGGATCAGCCCTATATATTCCAGACTCTTCTATGGAACTTTTCTCCTAGTAAATTTCTCACCAATGTTTGACATGGGGGAGAGCTTTAAGGAGTGTGACGGTGATATTTTCCTTGTCGAAAAAATGTTGAACAGAGAAATAACCCTTGGCGTGAGAGATTAGATAGCATGGTGCTTCCACATATATGGTTGGCCCAAGAAAACATCACAAACATCCAACAGGGAAACATCACATAATACCTCATCCTTTAAGAGTTGGATGATGTATGACAATCGACATTGTTGGTTAACATGGAGATACCATCCCTGGCGAAGCCACCCAATGTTGTATGGTTGTGGGTGTGGTGTTGTCGACAATCCCAACTGTTTGATGACCTCTGCTGAGATGAGATTCTTCTGGCTTCCGCTATCAACAAAAAAATACAGTGAGGTCCCCTTCACCCACATCTGTGAATGAAAAAGGTGCTCCCCATCTTCAAGATCTATTGGTTCTTCTGGTTGAATTGTTGCAGTTGTGACAATAGCAGTGGGGTCTGCGTCGATGATCTGTCTTCTGTCAATATTTTTTGAATCAAATTATGAATTAGGGTTCGACTCCTTGTCTTTGATGTGGGCCACCAATCACTGTTTTGAGAGACATTCATTGGTGTTGTGCCAGGGGATTTTGTGGACATCGCACCATTTTCCAGTGTCCTTATTCGTCTTCCCGTGACCCTTCTTTCCCTGTGGCTTGGACTAGTTTTCAGGAGACTGTTTGTTAGGGTCATTTTTATCATACTTTGGTTGTTTCAGATTTGCATACCTGAACTCCTATTTGTTCTGATGCTTAAATTTCTGCTCGATTTTAACAGCATATCGATAAGGAACACCAAGTGATGAGATGTCCAGAAAATCAATTTCAGTTTGGATGTATCTGTGTAGAGCCCCACTTTATTTCAGAACCAAATGTCATTAGGAGTCTTTGATACCTATCTTGGTGCACAAGGTATGGAAGGTATTGGTAAACTCTTGAACTGATTGGCCCCTCTCTTCTCATAGTGTGGTCCATCTCATATATTGCTCCTCATAGTTTCCAACAAGGTAATATTGTTCCTTTACTGTGTCCACAAAAAAATCCCAAGTGGGATCGACCCCATATATTCCAGACTCTTATGTGGAACTTTTCTCCCAGTAATTTTTCAACCTATGTTTGACATGGTGGAGAACTTTAAGGAGTGCGAAGGTGATATTTTCCTTGTCGAAAAAATGGTGAACAGAGAAATAACCTTCTAACAGATTTAACCATTTGTCTAGGGCATCCGCATATCTGACCTTCAAATACGGGAATATCAAAATTAACCTGTACCTTGAAAGGAGAGGTGCTTCCAAAGTGGATGTTTGATGAAGATGTGTATGTTGCTATCAGCGGGCATTGAAGGATCTGGGAAAAATTCTCCATCATTTCGTCCCTCTGTCTCGTGAGAGCTTGCTCAAGCAACAGATTGATAGAATTGTTTGCTCCATTGTTTTTCTTTTCTTCCGCCATGGAGGGTTTGTTAGGCATGCGAGAGTAATTTTCTTCAAGAGAGACAAGCTCGAGACCCAACTTGCTATACTTGGACCTCGTCGGGGACATGCACTGAAAAAAATGATCAAGAGCAGCCTGCTCTGATACCACTGATCCGGATTATTTTTCGACATTAAATGAGAGTGGAGATATAATAAATAAATGTATAGAGATATCTCGGATATCCAATATTATAATAGAAATGTATCAGAGATGCAACCATAAACACACATCTACATTAATACACAATTTTATATTAATGAGCGAAAATGTACAAAGACTGTAAAATACAGAGTGAAAGACTCGCTAGAATGGTGGCATCTTATCTTTGAGAAGAGATGTGACAGAAACTTGCATCCATGAGAAGATGATCTTACAATGAGGCTCCAATAAATAAAACAAAAAACACTAATCCCAGGAGATGAAAAGCCAACAGTTTTGTGGATCCCGTTTTGGGTAGTTTGGTGTATCAACTTCCTGGGGGCATAACTTTGGCATACAATCTCCGTTTGGGGTGAACGATAGATTGCTTGAAAGGTATCATGGAGGAGATTCATTTTGGGGGCTTAAATTGTGCCTTTGGTTATAATTGAGAAGCTTGATCCTGAAAAACCTTCATTTAGGCCCTCAAAATGGCCCCGAAAGTTAAAAACTACTAAAAATAGTAGATTACCAAAATTGCAAGAAAATTGTTTTGAGACAGCAAAAACAATGCCAAGACTAAAGATCAATATAGCAAAAACTTCTTTAATATAGATTTTCAATACAATGCCAAGACTAAAGATCAAACCACCAAGAATATCCAACACAAAGCATGCACGTCTCTCTTCTCCTTCTTCTACAACTTCCTTCAAAACTTGTGCACTAAATGAGTGACTTGAGTGAGTGAGTGAATGAGGCATCATCCACTCTTATTTATACTAGCTGGGAGGTGCTAGGGTTGTGTCTCTTCATCAAGTAGGGTCAACTTCTCCAGTTAGTGGTTAGAACAACTTTAATTATCCCTGGGGGGCGACTTCTCAATTACCACCATATAAACACGGTTTGACCAATCCACAAAAGGGGATTTGATCATATACAAGACCCGACATGATCAATCCACAAAAGGGGATTTGATATATAATAAAATAACTCAATAATAATTAGAATATTCTCCACATTTACAATATTTAACCACTCCCCCTTAACAAGAAGGATATTCTACTGACACTACCCAACACAACATCATTAAGAGAGAGAGAGAGAGAAGCATCATCATCAGCATCTGGATCATTGACTGGAACATCTATAAATCATTGAATTTTTTTCTCATGATCAACAACATCATATTTCACAGCATGAAGCTGGAGTAGCATCATCATCATTATAAGCATCAACATCAATTAGTATAACACTAATACAACATCATCATCAATCATTACAAGACTGATACATCAACATCAACATCTTCAGCATAAAGTTGAAGTAGCAACATCATCATCATCTTCAGCATGAAGTTGAAGTAGAATCATCATCATCTTCTTCAGCATGAAGTTGAAGTAGCAACATCATCATCATCTTCAGCATGAAGTTGAAACATCAACATCAATAACATGAAGCTAGAATAACAATATCACGAACACGAGGTTTGTACACCAACATCAACAGCACGAGGCTGGTACAACATCACCAATAACACGAGGCTGGTACAACAACATCAACAGCATAAAGTTGAGACAATAACATCATCAACACGAGGTTGAGATAACAACAAAATCAACATGAGGTTGAGATAACAACATCATCAGCACGAGGATGAGATAGCATCATCAACATCATCATCATATGGCAACAGAATGAGGCAGGTGCAACAACAACATTTTGTGGTACTCTGACAGACTGTCCTTACCAGACCTTTGGGATCTACCCAGGAATCATAAGATTCCCTAGGATGTAAAATTCTAATGGAGCTACCAAGTGGTACTCTGACAGACCATCCTTACCGTACCTTCGAGATCTGCCCAGGAATCAAAATATTCCCTAGGATATAAAATCCTAATGGAGCTACCACTACTGACCACAGTTGGCATATAAATGCACAAGTACTATGACAGACCATCCTTACCGGACCTTCAGGATATTTTTAGGGATGATTGGTCCCCTAGGATATAAAATCCTAACTGAGCTACTCGATGTTGGTCAAGATACCATAGTATCATCATCATCACTCCCCCTTTCGAGGGAGGTCCTTTCAGACTATACCAATATTGTCTCGAAAGTATTTAAACTTTACATGAGAGGGAGGCTTTGTCCACACATCTACAACCTGCTCATTTGTGCCAACATATTGGAGCTTTACATCACCTCTCTACATCATATCACGAATATAGTGAGACAAGATTTTTATGTGCTTCGACTTATCATGGAACACTGGGTTCTCCGCCATATTTATGCAACTCTGGTTTTCAAATAGAATCACGGTGGCTTCCATCTCTAGATCAAATATACATGTCAACAACTTCTGAAGCCATATTGCTTCACAACTAGCGGAACATGCTACAATGTATTCCACTTACGTCGTGTTGAGAGCAATAATGGATTACTTCCTGCTCTGCCATGAAGTCATGGCTGACCCCAAACTGAAACAACATCCTGAAGTGCTCTTTCTATCAGAAACACTTCCAACCCAGTTTGAATCAGTATATCCATACAGTCTAAAGTCATGATCTCCAGTATAACAGAGACCATATTACAACGTACCCTTAAGGTATCTCATCACATGTTTTGCAGCTACAAGGTGAACACATTTGGGGTCTACCAGATACTGACTTAAGGTGTTCACAGAAAAACATATATTTATCCTGGTATTCGTTAGATACATCAACGAACCAATAATATGTCTGTACAGAGTAGCATCAATCAATTCTAATGAAGTATCTACCCGGAGCTTCAAATTTGTTTCCATGGATGTGTTTATGGCTTTATATTCCAATATTTCAAACCTATTTAGTATTTTGACTGCATACATCCCTTGGTTAAGGAATATCTTCTCTGGGCTCTGCCAAACTTCAAGACCTAAGAAATAATGCATCAGACCTTGGTCTTACATCTCAAACTCTACAGCGAGCTTCTTCTTACAGTCTGTGATGAGATTTTCTTCTCTGGTTAAGAATAAGTCATATACATATAGCAGCAATATAACTAGCTCATCATTCATAATCTTGAAGTAAAGGTTAGAATCATCCTTGCTCGTGGTAAAGCCCAAGCTCCTCAGGAAATTGTCGATTCTGCCATGTCAATCTCTGGGAGCTTGCTCCAATATATGCAGAGCTTTATTCAATCTGCAGAGATGAGTCTTTCTATCTTCAACTACAAACCAAATTTTCATATCACATTGTACCATCCTGGTACACTTGCTTAGCTATAACTTAAGCTGCACAATCATGTGCTAGCTCTATGTGCTTTCTGCAAAGCTCTATCTGTCTTCACTACTTGAGAGTATGTTCTCTACTCTCTCTGCAACTGTTCCTTATAGAACTAGGACTTTGTACCTGCAGCTGCGATTTTTGAATCTGAGAATGACTTGCTCTATTCTCACTGTAGTTGTTGAATTCTGAGAGTAGCACCTATATCCTATCATGGCAACAGCTTTTCCTGAAACTAGGAGTGGCTCAATAATTGACATCGAGGGTAGCTTATATTCTTTCTTGGAGGTAAATCAATCTCATATACAGGGACTTCTCCCCCTAAATCTCATATTATATCGGAATCATGGTTGTTCTAGTTGTCTTCATGAATATTGGAACTATTTATGCAAGTGTCTCATCATAGTCTTCTCCCTCTTGCTGGGAGAATCCTTTGGACACAAATCAGTCTTTGTACATCTTTATACTGTTATCTACAACATGCTTATTTAGAAGATCAATATTGGAGGTCATCACTCACTTCCCTTCTGGTCTCAAGGAAAAATCCATATCTCAATCCTTATGACTGGCTTCCTCCTCTGTTACTGAAACAAGGGAATCTTCCCAAGAGATTTCATGTCTCCTAGAGGTTTCTGAAGCTAGTCTTCTCAACTCATGTCATCTGTCTCCCGGTCCTGGAAGATGTCTCTCCATCTGATCCTTTATGATATCAAGCTTACTCTGAGTCTTGATTTCTCCTGAGTCTACAAAAACTTCATAGTCTCAGTAGGATATACTTGGTGTTGAATATCAAGTCTTAATATGAAAAATTGAGTCAGACTTCAAATGAATTTTGCTTCATGTCAAGGTGGCTTCATTGACCAAGTCTAATGTTCAGTCATCTCTGGGGTCTTCTACTCATTACGATCAATATTCATATGAGATACTATGTTTTTTCAAAAGTAGCTTCTTCTTCATCTTCTTTGGTACATGGATGTATATTGCCATGTACACAGCTTGGATAGTCTGCTTCATGTCTCATTTAATATGTTGCCTCCTGCAACCTTCACTACAGTTTCCTTATGGCACATGTGACCTTCTTGGAACAAGAACAATAAGGGAGAAACAACATACAATAATAATACTCTTTATAATAATAATAATAATAATAAATCATTAGCGAGAACAATCGTCACAATGGCTCCTTTAGAGTTATCACTTGTGACCTTCCTACAATAAGGGCTA
The DNA here is from genome assembly GCA_032191745.1 of Picea mariana. NCBI lineage: Eukaryota > Viridiplantae > Streptophyta > Pinopsida > Pinales > Pinaceae > Picea > Picea mariana. The sequence continues at coordinate 77,129 of JASDQU010011020.1, forward strand.
AAGGTAAGAAATACAATATTGAGAGAAACACTCTTCTAGTTTTGTGATCAATCATTCCTCCACGGTAACGTGGAGACAAACCAAGAAGTTTCTCCTAGAGGAGATGTTAGTTATATCTGGTAAATTATTACAATAAGTATTTATCTCAATATGCTCACATGCTACCAAGTATGTTATCTCAACTATGAGGTAGTTATCAAACTTCACATGTGCAAGTTTGAATCTTATCAACTTAATCAATCAAACCTGGAACCTGAAGTCTTTATCCTCAAGAACGAGTTTTTTTTCTTTTCTTCCTAGTCTCCTTTACTCAAGATAGCAACCTGTCCTGAGATAATATTATTTCTTGACAGAAGTCTAAGTTAGAGAGTAAACTCTATAATCTTAGCTTTAATCAATCTAATACCTTGACTTTAATTTTGACCAATGGTTAGTATGAAGTTCATAACTTCATCATACAATCTAGATGTTCATAATTTCAAACCAAATAGATGCATATCACAATAATCAAACCTAGGGTGCATTATTCCTTTGAATGTGTTGGATCTGAGATATTGTTGGATATATGGAAAAAGATCCCTTCTCCTGCAAATAACGTTTAAATCTTAAAAATTTAAACATATTAATTACATACCTCTGATAGTATTTGTATATGGTGGCACCATCCGGTAGCAACGGTAATAGATACCAAACCTTTAACAAAAAAAACTTCAAGGGTGTTTCAAAATTAGTTGGATATTTGTTAAGGTAATGTGCACTAGGATAATAAAAATCAGTCCTAAAGCTTTCACTGTAACTGGTATTGTGGCTGGTGTTGGTACTACAACCGGTATGAAGACGCTAGCATTGCAATTGATACTAATACTGCAACTTAGGGTTTTATGAGGAAACCCTAATTTTTCAAACTTCAAATTTTTAAATTATGATCCAGGGACTAGATGCATCGGGCTGAGGTGAGTAGGATGGAGCTATATGTTTTCATAAATTCCAAGTTTTACCCCTTAAAACTTGATCTACGAAAAACTGGACTGGGACTTTTGGTATTGGTTCTGGTTTCTTGGTTTTCTAGTTTTCTGATACCAGTAAAAAATAGGGTTTCACTTTTCGGAGGCTCTAGCCACTTAAAAGGTGCGCTCAAGCTGCCAATGAGTTTTCTAGGCTAGGGCACACTTCCCTAGATGGAATGAAAAAATTCCCTTCCAACAAAAAGCCTTAATTTTCTTGTACGACAACGGTGACATTTCCTTAATTTTCTTGTACGACAACGGTGACATTTTTGGTTGCCCAGTCAAAGATGCTCTACTCAGTTTAGCTCTGATACCATGTTAATTTTAGAGCTGCTATTAAGTTATTTCCAATTTACTAGACAATAATAGCATAATCAGGATCACTGAGAGAAACATAATCACAAGGTACACAACATTTTATTCTGGGAAACCCTCATGGGGGAGAAAACCCAACAAAAACTTCCTTAATATAGATTGCCAATACAATGCCAATACTAAAGATTAAACCACCAAGAATATCCAACATTAAGCATGCGCCTCTCTCTTCTCCTTCTTGTAACTGCAGCTTCCTTCAAAACTTGTGCACTAGATGAGTGACTTGAGTGAGTGAGTGAATGAGGCATCATCCACTCTTATTTATACTAGCTGGGATGTGCTAGGGTTGTGTCTCTTCATCAAGCAGGGTCGACTTCTCTAGTTAGTGGTTAGAACCACTTTAATTAGCCCTAGAGGTCGACTTCTCAATTGCCACCATATAAACATGGTTTGACCAATCCACAAAAGGGGAATTGATCATATACAAGACTTGACATGATCAATCCACAAAAGGGGATTTGATCAATAATAAAATAACTCAATAATAATTAGAATATTCTTCGCAGTTACAATATTTCAACATGTTGCAAGCTTACATAGGTGGATTAAAAGAGAACATTAAATATGAGATTTTCTTAAGATAGCGTGCAAATATTATGGAATTTATGAAATATCCTTGTCATATTCAAGCCAAGAATATGGATACGCACAAGTCTACTAGTGGAGCATACACAAGAAGCAAATATCGTTTTGGGGTTCATAAGACAAGCGTACCTCAACCAACAAGGTTGACACCTCAACAAATGGATGAAAGAAGAGAAAAGGGACTATGTTTCAATTGTGATAGCAAGTACAGTAAGGGGCATAAATGCAGTGAGAATAAATTATTCTACATAGAATGTGAAGAGAAAGAAGATCAAGAATTGGAACCACCACAAGATCGAGATCTAGAAGAAACTACTCCAACAATATATTGTCATGCATTGGCTGACATCAGTACCCCACAAACCCTCAAGATACAAGGATACATCAAAAAGAGAAAGGTAACATTATTGATTGATTCGGGTAGTACCCATCATTTCATCAATTACAAATTAGCAAAAGATCTCAATTGCTTTGTATATCCTGCACCAGAGTTTCGAGTAATGATTACAGATGGAGGTGTTGGTTGTGAATCCTAATTATCTTCATGTTTCAGAGGTTTGTTTCATCCATGCTTGGATCCCATTTCTTGACGGGGGGTGTGGGGGGCCTTTCCCCCCACTACTATCGTTAGGCGGGTCTGGGGGGGTGGTGACAATTAGTAGATCCCCCCAGGTGGGGGACTCGGCGGCAGCGCCCCCAAAGTGAAATTTTGTGAAAAAATTCCTTGTAAAATTTGTAATTTCGTAGTCAATCTGGATCGTTCATTATAAGGTCGCAGATTCGACGGGAGAAGTTATGTTAGGGATTTTTACCCTAGAAGGAAACCCTCTTTTATGAGGGAATTGTATTTTGGTTGAGTGTGATAGTGAATATTGTATTCTGAGAGAGGAGACTGTGAGAGAAAGAAGAGGAAGTTACAGCGGGCGTGTTGTAGGTTGTATCCCTTCATTTTGTTGGATAATAAAAAGGAAGGACTTGGCAATTTCTCTAGTGGATGTAGCCCACAGTGGGTGAACCACGTATATTTGTGTCTCTATTGTATTGTGTATCTTTTGTGTTTCATTTCCGCATTTGTTTATTTTATTGCTCCGCGATCATGTTTTTTCTAACAAGAGGTACCTTAAATTGTTCAAAGCATTGCCATAGTATTAATCTCAAAATGGGGGTGTATTTTTTGGATAGCCCCATGATTTCCATCCAAATGGGTAGTGTTGTTGTTGTATTATGGGTCTAATTTTTACAATCATTGGGAACACTGGCCCTTATTTTTCAAGATCTTTTCATGAGATTTTCCTCAGATGGCAAGGAAATTAAGCTTAGAGGTATCCAAGGGAAACCCTCTAAAGCGATAAGCTCAAATAGCATAAAAAAATTACTCAAAAGGGGACACCAAGGTGTAATTGCACAATTATGCTCACTTGATGTTCAAACATCTATATCCTCAGTTCCATTAGATCTCCAAATAGTTATCAACAATCATTCCAAGGTATTTGGTGAAATGCTTAACAGTCTTCCACCTACTAGAGATCATGACCATGGTATTCATTTGAAACCAAGAAGTATACCACCTACCATTAGGCCTTACAATTATTCATATGCACAGAAGAGTGAGATTGAGCACATGATCCAAGAAATGTTAGAGGTTGGCACCATTCAACCTAGCCAAAGTAATTTCTCTTCACCAGTGGTGTTGGTTACAAAAAAGGATGGTTCATGGCATATGTGTCCAGATTATAGACAACTCAAAAAAATGACCATCAAAGATAAGTTTCCTATTCCTATCATTGATGAATTATTAGATGAATTGCATGGAGAAAAATTCTTCACTTAGCGAGATCTTCATTCGGGATATCATCAAATCAAAATGAGGGAGGAAGACATTCATAAAATAGATTTTAGAACACATGAAGGTCATTATGAGTGATCCGGATTATTTTCGGCACAAAATGAGAGTGGAGATATAATAAAGAAATGTACAGATATATCTTGTATATCCAATATTATAACAAAAATGTATCAAAGATGCAACCATAAACAAAGATATACAGTAATACACAATTTTCTATTAATGAGCGAAAATGTACAAAGACTGTAAAATACAGAGTGAAAGACTCGCTATAATGGTGGAAGCTTATATCTGAGAAGAGATGTGACGGATACTCGCATCTATGAGAAGATGATATTACAATGAGGGTCTAAAGGCCTTTTTATCATAAAGAAAATCCAAAACCCTAACCCCAGAAGATGAAAAGCCAACAGTTTTGTGGACCCCGTTTTGGGTAGTTTGGTGTATCAACTTCCCGAGGGAGTAACTTTGGCATACGATCTTTGTTTGGGGTGCACGATACCTTGTTGGAAAGGTATCGTAGAGGAGATTCATTTTGGGGGCTCAAACATCACCTTCATATATCATTGAGAAGCTCGAACCTGAAAACCCTTCATTTAGGCCCTCAAAATGGCCCTCGAAATTAAAAACTGCTAAAAATAGTAAATTACCAAAACTGCCAGAAAATTGTTTTGAGCTAGTTGGAAAAGGTGGGTGGCCACCGATATCCACCTAGATCAATCCTCCCTCCTTAGGAAGCAATGGTCTCCATTGTTTTGAGTGCCCGGGGGAGAGGGAAAAGAGTTTGTTGAATCTACATCTTGATGAGTTGCTTGCCTTGTTGGAGAAGTTGCGCTGCTTAGCTTTTTGAAGGTTGTCACAAACCTGTGGATGGAAGGGTTGGACCTTTTAACCAGTCTGGCTACATGAGATGTCTGTGTGGAGAAGGAATATTTGGGCTTTATTTCGGTCTTGTTGACCTGCTTCTATTGGATAGAAGGTGCTTCGGCCAAGGTTGTAGTGATTGCAGTATCCTTGTGTTCACCTTTTGAATAGATTGTGAAGAATATAAATTTTGTAGTATGAGATACTACCTTGTGGCACTATTTAGGTGGGACAATAGTCAAAACCACCTCTCGTATCATGTAGAGATGACCCCCCATAGTAAAAATAACACTACAGAGTCGAGACTCATAGATAGCATGGCACTTCCACATATATGGTTGGTCGAAGAGAACATCATAGACATCCAGTGAGGCAACATCACATAATACCTCATCCTTGAAAGGTTGGATGCTATATGACAATCGGGACTGTTGGCTGACATGGAGATCTTGTCCCTCACGAAGCCACCTGATGTTGTATCGCAGTGGGTGTGGTGTTGTCAAAAATCCCAACTGTTTAACAACCTCTGTTGAGATGAGGTTCTTTTGACTTCCGATATCAACAATAAAATGCAGTGGGGTCCCCTTCACCCATGTCTGTGAATGAAAAATGTGCTCCCCCTCTTCAAGATATGTTGGTTCTTCTGGTTGAATTGTTGCAGTCGTGACAATAGTAGTGGGGTCTACATCGATGATCTTTCTTCTGTCAGTATTTTCTGAATCAGATTTTGAATCAGGGTTTGGCTCCTTGTCTTTGATTTCGGCCACCAATGAATATTTTGAGCGGCATTCATCGGTGTTGTGCCAAGGGATTTTGTGGAAATCACAACATTTTTTAGTGTCCTTCTTCGTCTTCCCGTGACCCTTCTTTTCCTATGGCTTGGACTAGTTTTTGGGAGACTATTTGTTAGGGCCATTTTTATCATGCTTTGATTGTTGTGGATTTGCAGACCCGAACTCCTATTTGTTCTGGTGCTTAAATTTCTGCTCGATTTTAACAGCATATCAAGAAGCAGCATTGAGTGATGAGATGTCCAGAAAATCCATTTCAGTCTGGATGTATCTATGTAGAGCCCCACAGTATTTCAAAACCAAATATCGTTCAGAGTCTTTGATACCCAGCTTGGTGCGCAAGGTATGGAAGGTATTGGTGAACTCTGGAACTTCTTGTCCCCTCTCTTGTCGTAGTGTGGTCCATCTCATATACTACTCCTCATAGTTGCCAACACGGTAATATTGTTCCTTTACTACGTCCACAGAAAACTCGCAAGTGGGATCGACCCCATATATTCCAAACTCTTATGTGGAACTTTCCTCTCAGTAAGTTTCCCACCAATGTTTGACATGGGGGAGAGCTTTAAGGAGTGCGAAGGTGATCTTTTCCCTGCCGGAAAAATGGTGAACAAAGAAATAACCTTGTAACAAATTTAACCATTTGTCTAGGGCATCCGCATCTATCTGACCTTCAAATACGGGAATATCAAAATTAACATGTACCTTGAAAGGAGAGGTGCTTCTAAAGTGGTTGTTTTATGAAGATGCGCATGTTGCTATCGGCGGGCATTGAAGGATGTGGAAAAATTTCTCCATCATTTCGTCCCTTCGTTGCGTGAGAGCTCACTTAAGCAACAAATTGATAAAATCGTATGCTCTGTCATTTTTTCTTTTCTTCCACCATGGAGGGTTTCTTGGGCATGCGAGAGCAATTGTATTCAAGAGAGACAAGCTCGATACCCAACTTGGTATACTCAGAACTCATCGGGGACATGCACTGATAAAAACGATCAAGAGCAACCTACTCTGATACCACTGATCCGTATTATTTTTGACACGAAATGAGAGTGGAGATATAATAAAGAAATGTACAGAGATATCTTGGATATCCAATATTATAACAAAAAAATTTCAGAGATGCAACCATAAAAACTAATATACAGTAATACACAATTTTCTATTTATGAGCGAAAATGTACAAAAACTATAAAATACAAAGTGAAAGACTCGCTAGAATGGTGGCAACTTATCTCTGAGAAGAGATGTAACAGATAATCGCATCTGTGAGAAGATAATATTACAATGAGGCTCCAAAGGCCTTTATATCATAAAGAAAATCCAAAACCCTAACCCCAGAAGAGGAAAAGACAACAGTTTTGTGGACTCTGTTTTGGTTAGTTTGGTGTATCAACTTCCTAGGGGCGTAACTTTGGCATATGATCTCCATTTGGGGCATACGATAGCTTGTTGGAAAGGCATCATCGAGGAGATTCATTTTGGGGGATCAAATAGAGCCTTTGGTTATCATTGAGAAGCTCAATCCTGAAGAACCTTCATTTAGGCCCTCAAAATGGCCCCGGAAATTAAACACTGCTAAAAATAATAAATTGCCAAAATTGCCAGAAAATTGTTTTAAGCCAGTTGGAAAATGTGGGTGGCCACTGATATCCACCTGGATCAAACCTCCATCCTTAGGAAGCAATGGTCTCCATTGCGTTGATATCCCGAGGGAGAGGGAAAAGAGTTTGTTGAGTCTGTATCTTGATAAGTTGTTTGCCTTGTTGGAGAAGTTGCGTTGCTTAGCTTTTTAAAGGTTGCCACGAACCTGTGGCTAGAAGGGTTGGACCTTTTTAACCAGTCTGGCTACATGATATGTCTGTGTGCAGAAGGAATATTTGTGCTTTGTTGCAGTCTTTTCAACCTGCTTCTATTGGATAGAAGGTGCTCGAGCCAAGGCTATAATGGTTGCAGTATTCTTCTGTTCACCTTTTGAACAAATTGTGAAGAAACTAAATTTTTTATTATAAGATACTACCTTGCGGCATTGTTTAGGTGGGACAGTAGTTGGAACCACCTCTGGTATCCTATAGAAATCACCCCCGAGAGTAACAATGACACTACGAGATCAAGACTCATAGATAGCATGGCACTTCCACATATATGATTGGCCCAAGAGAACATCACAGACATCTAGTGGGGCATAATCACATAATACCTCATCCTTGAAGGGTTGGATGTCATATGACAATCGGCACTGCTTGATGAAATGGAGATATCGTCCTTGACGAAGCCACCCAATGTTGTATGGTTGTGGGTGTGGTGTTGTCCACAATCCCAATTGTTTGACGACCTTTGTGGTCCCCTTCGACTATCAACAATAAAATGCAGCGAGGTCCCCTTCACCCACATATGTGAATGAAAAAGGTGCTCCCCCTCTTCAGGATCTGTTGGTTCATCTGGTTGAATTGTTGCGGTTGCGACAATAGAAGTGGGGTATGCATCGATGATCCGTCTTCTTTCAATATTTTCCATATCATATTATGAATCATGGATCGACTCCTTGTCTTTGATTTCAGCCACTAATGACTGTTTTGAGCGACATTCATTGGTGTTGTGCCAGGGGATTTTGTGGAAATCGCACCATTTTATGGTGTCCTTCTTCGTCTTCCCATGACCCTTCTTTTCCTATGGCTTGGACTGGTTTTCGAGAGACTATTTTTTAGGGTCATCTTTATCATACTTTGGTTGTTGTGGATTTGCAGACCCGAACTCCTTTTTTTTCTAGTGCTTAAATTTATGCTCGATTTTAACAACATATCGATAAGTAGCATGGAGTGATGAGATGTCCAGAAAATCCATTCCAATTTGGATTTATCTATGTAGAGCCCCACGGTATTTCAGAACCAAATGTCATTTGAAGTCTTTGATACCCATCTTGGTGCACAAGGTATGTAAGGTATTGGTGAACTCTGGAACTGCTTGGCCTCTCTCTTGCCGCAGTGTGGTCCATCTCATATACTGCTCCTCATAGTTTCCAATAGGGTAATATTGTTCCTTTACTGCGTCCACAAAAAAATCCCAAGTGGGATTGGACCCATATATTCCAGACTCTTTTGTGGAACTTTTCTCCCAGTAAGTTTCCCATGAATGTTTGACATGGGGGAGAGCTTTAAGGTGTGTGAAGGTGATATTTTCCCTATCAGAAAAATGGTGAACAGAGAAATAACCTTCTAACATATTTAACCATTTGTTTAGGGCATCCGCATCTATCTGACCTTCAAGTACATGAATATAAAGATTAACATGTACCTTGAAAGGAGAGGTGCTTCCAAAGTGGTATTTTGATGAAGATGTGAATGTTGCTATCGGCAGTCGTTGAAGGATGTGGGAAAAATTCTCCATCATTTCGTCCCTCTGTTGCATGAGAGTTTGCTCAAGAAACAAATTGATAGAATCGTCTACTCCGTCAATTTTTGTTTCTTCTCCCATGGAGGGTTTCTTGGGAAAGCGAGAGTGATTGCCTTCAAGAGAGACAAGCTCGAGACCCAACTTGCTATACTCGGACCTCGTTGTGGACATGCACTAAAAAATACGATCAAGAGCAGCATGCTCTTATACCACTGATCCGGATTATTTTTGGCACAAAATGAGAGTGGATGTATAATAAAGAAATGTACAGAGATATCTTGAATATCCAATATTATAACATAAATGTATCAAAGATTCAACCATAAACAAAGATATACAGTAATACACAATTTTCTATTAATGAGCGAAAATGTACAAAGACTGTAAAATACAGAGTGAAAGACTCGCTAGAATGGTGGCAGCTTATCTCTGAGAAGAGATGTGATGGCTACTCGCATCCATGAGAAGATGATCTTACAATGGGGTTCCAAAGGCATTTTTATCATAAAGAAAATCCAAAACCCTAACCCCAAAAGATGAAAAGCCAACAGTTTTTTGGACCTCGTTTTGGGTAGTTTGGTGTATCAACTTCCCGGGGGCGTAACTTTGGCATACGATCTTCACTTGGGGTGCATGATGGCTCGTTGGAAAGGTATCATCGATGATATTCATTTTGGGGTCTCAAATAGAGCCATCAACTATCATTTCAAAGATCGACCCTAAAAAACCTTCATTTAGGCCCTCTAAATGGCCTCGGAAATTAAAAACTGCTAAAAATAGTTAATTACCAAAATTGCTAGAAAATTATTTTGAGCCAGTTGGAAAAGGTGGGTGGCCACCAATATCCACCTGGATCAATCCTGCCTCCTCAGGAAAAAATGGTATCTATTTCATTGAGTTCTTGGGGGAGAGGGAAAAGAGTTTGTTGAATCTGCGTCTTGATGAGCTACTTGCCTTGTTGGAGAAGTTATGTTGCTTAGCTTTTTGAAGGTTGTCACGAACCTATGGATGGAAGTGTTGGACATTTTTAACCAGCCTAACTACATGAGATGACTGTGTGTATAATGAATCTTTGCGCTTTGTTGCAGTCTTGTCGACCTGCTTCTGTTGGATAGAAGGTACTTGGGCCAAGGCGGTAGTGGTTGCAATATCCTTCCATTCACCTTTTGAACAGATTGTGAAGAAGCTAAATTTTGTAGTATGAGATACTAACTTGCGTCACTATTTAGGTGGGACAATAGTTGAAACCACCTCTGGTATCCTGTAGAGATGACCCCCCAGAGTAACAATGACACTACGGGGTCGAGACTCATAGATAGCATGGCGCTTCCACATATAAGGTTGGCCCAAGAGAAAATCACAGACATCCAGCGGGGAAACATCACATAATACCTAATCCTTGAAGGGTTGGATGTCGTATGACAATAGGCACTAATGGCTGACACAAAGATATCTTCCCTGGTGAAGCCACCCGATCTTGTATGGTTGTGGGTGTGGTGTTGTCGACAATCCCATCTATTTGATGACCTCTGCTGAGATAAGGTTCTTCTGGTTTCCGCTATCAACAATAAAATGCAGTGGGGTCCCATTCACCCACATCTGTGAATGAAAAAGGTGCTCCCCCTCTTCAAGATCTGTTGGTTCTTCTGGTTGAATTGATGCGGTTGTGACAATAGCAATGGGGTCTGAGGTCGATGATCTGTCTTATGTCAGTATTTTCTGAATAAGATTCTGAATCAGGGTTTGGCTCCTTGTCTTTTATTTCGGCCACCAATGACTGTTTAGAGCGACATTCATCGATGTTTTTCCAGGGGATTTTGTGGAAATCGCACAATTTTCCAATGTCCTTCTTCGTCTTCCCGTGACCCTTCTTTTCCTATGGCTTGGAATAGTTTTCGGGAGACTATTTTTTAGGGCCGTCTTTATCATACTTTGGTTGTTGCGGATTTGCATACCCGAAGTCCCATTTTTTCTGGTGCTTAAATTTATGCTCGATTTTAACAGCATAGAGATCAGCAACACTGAGTGATGAGATGTCCAGAAAATTCATTTCAGTTTGGATGTATCTGTGTAGAGCCACACAGTATTTCAAAACCAAATATTGTTCAAAGTCTTTGATACCCACCTTGGTGTGCAAGGTATGGAAGTTATTGGTGAACTCCAGAACTACTTGGCCCCTCTCTTGCCGTAGAGTGGTCCTTCTCATATATTGCTCCTCATAGTTGCCAACAGGGTAATATTGTTCCTTTACTGCGTCCACAAAAAAATCCCAAGTGGGATCAGCCCCATATATTCTAGACTCTTCTGTAGAACTTTGCTCCCAGTAAGTTTCCCACCAATGTTTGACATGGGGGAGAGCTTTAAGGAGTTTAAAGATGATATTTTCCCTCTTGGAAAAATGGTGAACAGAGAAATAACCTACTAACAAATTTAACCATTTGTCTAGTGAATCTTCATCTATCTGACCTTCAAATACGGGAATATCAAAATTAACATGTACCTTGAAAGGAGAGGTTCTTCCAAAGTGGTTGTTTAATGAATATGCATCGGTTTCTATCGTCGGGCATTGAAGGATGTGGGAAAAATTCTCCATCATTTCGTCCCTCTGTCGTGTGAGAGCTTGCTCAAGCACCAGATTGATAGAATCGTCTACTCCGTCGTTTTTATTTTCTTCTGCCATGGAGGGTTTTTTGTGAGTGCGAGAGTGATTGTATTCAAGAGAGACAAGATCGACACCCAACTTTCCATACTCGAACCTCGTTAGGGACATTTACTGGAAAAAAAAACGATCAAGAGCAACCTATTGTGATACCACTGATCCGTATTATTTTCGGCATGAAATGAGAGTGGAGATATAATAAAGAAATTTACATAGATATCTCGGATATCCAATATTATAGAAGAAATGTATCATATATGCAACCATAAACACAGATATACAGTAATACACTATTTTCTATTAATGAGTGTAAATGTACAAAGACTGTCAAATATAGAGTGAAAGACTCGCTAAAATGGTGGCAGCTTATCTCTGAGAAGAGATGTGATGGCTACTCGCATCCGTGAGAAGATGATCTTAAAATGAGGCTCCAAAGGCCTTTTTATCATAAATAAAATCCAAAACCCTAACCCCGGAAGATGAAAAGCCAACAGTTGTGTGGACCCCATTTTTGGTAGTTTGGTGTATCAACTTCCCGGGGCCGTAACTTTGGCATACGATCTTCATTTGAGGCACACGATAGCTCGTTGGAAAGGTATTGTCGATGAGATTCATTTTAGGGGCTCAATAAGAACCTTTATCGTTCATTGAGAAGCTCGGTCCTAAAAAAAATTCATTTAGGCCCTCAAAATGGCCTCGGAAGTTAAAAACATATAAAAATAGTAAATTACCAAAATTGTCAGAAAATTGTTTTGAGCCAATTGGAAAAGGTGGGTGGCCACTGATATCCACTTGGATCAATCCTCCCTCCTTAGGAAGTAATGGTCTCCATTGTGTTTAGTGCCCGAGGGAGAGGGAAAAGAGTTTGTTGAATCTGCATCTTGATGAGTTGCTTGCCTTGTTGGAGAAGTTGTGTTGCTTACCTTTTTGAAGGTTGTCACAAACCTGTGGCTAGAAGGGTTGGATCTTTTTAACCAGTCTGGATACATGAGATGCCTATGTGAAGAAGGAATATTTGCGCTTTGCTATAGACTTGTCGACCTACTTTTATTGGATAGAAGGTTCTTGGGCCAAGGCTGTAGTGGTTGCAGTATCCTTCTCTTCACCTTTTGAATAGATTGTGAAGAAGCTAAATTTTGTAGTATGAGATACTACCTTGTGGCACTGTTTAGGTGGGACAGTAGTCGGATTCACCTCTAGTATCCTGTAGAGATGACACCCAAGAGTAACAATGACACTACGGGGTCGAGACTCATAGATAGCATGGTGCTTCGACATAAATGGTTGGCCCAAGAGAACATATCAGACATCCAGCAGGGAAACATCATATAATACCTCATTCTTGAAGGGTTATATGCCGTGTGACAATCGACACTAGTGGCTAACACAAAGATCTCGTCCCTGGCGAAGCCACCCGATGTTGTATGGTTGTAGGTGTGGTGTTTTCAACAATCCCAACTGTTTGATGACCTCTGTTGAGATGAGGTTCTTTTGGCTTCCTCTATCAACAATAAAATGCAGCGAGGTCCCCTTAACCCACATCTGTGAATGAAAAAGGTGCTCCCCCTCTTTAGGATATGTTGGTTCTTCTGGTTGAATTGTTGCGGTCGTGAAAATAGTAGTGGGTTCTACGTCGATGATCTGTCTTCTATCAGTATTTTCTCAATCAGATTTTGAATCAGGGTTCGGCTCCTTGTCTTTGATTTCGTCCACCAATGATTATTTTGAGCGACATTCATCGGTGTTGTGCTAGGGGCTTTTGTGGAAATTGCACAATTTTCTGGTGTCCTTCTTCATCTTCCCGTGACCCTTCTTTTCCTATGGCTTGGACTAGTTTTCGGGAGACTGGTTGTTATCGCCATCTTTATCATACTTTGGTCATTTGTTCTGGTGCTTAAATTTCTGATCAATTTTAACAACATATTGATAAGCAACACCAAGTGATACGATGTCCAGAAAATCGATTTCATATTTGATTTATCTGTGTGGAGCCCCAAGGTATTTCATAACCAAATTTCATTCGGAGTCTTTGATACCCAGCTTGGTGTGCAATGTATGGAAGGTATTGGTGAACTCTGGAACTTATTGGCCCCTCTCTTGCCATAGTTTGGTCCATCTCATATGTTTCTCCTCATAGTTTCCAACACTATAATTATGTTCCTTTACTACGTTCACAAAACAATCTCAAGTGGGATTGGCCCTATATATTCCAGAATATTCTATGGAACTTTGCTCCCAGTAAGTTTCCCACCAATGTTTGACATGGGGGAGAGATTTAAGGAGTGCGAAGGTTATATTTTCCTTGTTGGAAAAATGGTGAACAGAGAAACAACCTTGGGCGTGCGAGAGTAGATAACATGGCACTTCCACATATATGGTTGGCCCAAGAGAACATCACAGACATCCAACGGGGAAACATCACATAATACCTCATCCTTAAAGTCTTAGATGATGTACCACAATCGACACTATTGGCTGACACGGAGATATCATCCCTAGCGAAGCCACCCGATGTTAAATGGTTGTGGGTGTGGTGTTGTCGACAATCCCAACTGTTTGATGACCTCTGCTGAGATGAGGTTCTTTTGGCTTCTGCTATCAACAATTAAATACAGCGAGGTCCCCTTCACCCACATATGTGAATGAAAAAGGTGCTCCCCCTCTTCAGGATCTGTTGGTTCTTCTGGTTGAATTGTTGCGTTTGTGACAATAGCAGTGGGGTCTACGTCGATGATTTGTCTTCTGTCAATATTTTTTGAATCAAATTCTGAATCATGGTTCGGCTCCTTGTCTTTGATTTGGGCCACCAATGACTATTTTGAGTGACATTCATCGGTGTTGTGCCAAGATATTTTGTGGAAATCGCACCATTTTTCGGTGTCCTTATTCGTCTTCCCATGATCCTTCTTTTCCTATGGCTTGGACTAGTTTTCAGAAGACTACTTGTTAGGGTCATTTTTATCATACTTTGGTTGTTTCAGATTTGTAGACCCGAACTCCTGTTTGATCTGATGCTTAAATTTCTGCTCGATTTTAACAACATATCGATAAGCAACACCGAGTGATGAGATGTCCAGAAAATCCATTATTCAGTTTGGATGTATCTGTGTAGAGCCCCAATGTATTTCTGAACCAAATTTCATTCGGAGTCTTTGATACCTATCTTGGTGTGCAAGGTATGGAAGGTATTTGTAAACTCCAGAACTGCTTGGCCCCTCTCTTCCTGCAGTGTGGTCCATCTCATATACTGCTCCTCATAGTTGCCAACAAGGCAATATTGTTCCTTTACTGCGTCCACAAAAAAATCCCAAGTGGGATCGGCCCCATATATTCCAAACTCTTTTGTGGAACTTTTCTCCCAATAAGTTTCCCACCAATGTTTGACATGGGGGAGAGCTTTAAGAAGTGAGAAGGTGATATTTTCCCTATCGAAAAAATGGTGAACAAAGAAATAACCTTCTAGCATATTTAACCATTTGTTTAGGGCATCCGCATCTATCTGACCTTCAAATATGAGAATATCAAAATTAACCTGTACCTTGAAAGGAGAGGTGCTTCCAAAGTGGATGTTTGATGAATATTCACCTGTTTCTATTGGCAGGCGTTGAAGAATGTGGGAAAAAATCTCCATCATTTTGTCCCTCTGTCGCATGAGAGCTTGCTCAAGCAATAGATTGATAGAATTGTCTGCTCTGTCATTTTTCTTTTCTTCCGCCATGGAGGGTTTGTTGGGCGTGCGAGAGTAATTTTCTTCAAGAGAGACAAGATCGAGACCCAACTTGTTATACTCGGACCTCATCGGGGACATGCACTAAAAAAAATGATCAAGAGCAGTCTGCTCTGATACCACTGATTCAGATTATTTTTCGACATGAAATGAGAGTGGAGATATAACAAAAGAAATATACATAGATATCTTAGATATCCAATATTATAACAGAAATGTATCAGAGATGCAACCATAAACACACATATACAGTAATACACAATTTTCTATTAATGAGCAAAAATGTACAAAGACTGTAAAATACAGAGTGAAAGACTCGCTAAAATGGTGGCATCTTATCTTTAAAAAGAGATGTGACGGCTACTCACATCCATGAGAATATGATCTTACAATGAGGCTCCAAAGGCATTTTTATCATAAAGAAAATCCAAAACCCTAACCCCGAAAGATGAAAAGCCAACAGTTTTGTGGACCCCGTTTTGGGTAGTTTGGTGTATCAACTTCCCGGGGGCGTCACTTTGGCATACAATCTTTGTTTGGGGCGCACGATAGCTCGTTTGAAAGGTATCATCGAGGATATTCATTTTTGGGTCTCAAATAGTGACTTTGGTTCTAATTGAGAAGATTGATCCTGAAAAACCTTCATTTAGGCCCTCAAAATGGCCCCGAAAGTTAAAAACTACTAAAAATAGTAAATTACCAAAATTGCCAGAAAATTGTTTTAAGCCAGTTGGAAAAGGTGGGTGGCCACTGATATCCACCTAGATCAATCCTCCCTCTTTAGGAAGCAATGGTCTCCATTGTGTTGAGTGCCCGGGGGAGAGGGAAAATAATTTGTTGAATCTGCATCTTGACGAGTTGCTTGCCTTGATGGAGAAGTTGTGTTGCTTAGCTTTTTGAAGGTGGTCACGAACTTGTGGCTGGAAGGGTTGGACCTTTTTAACTAGTCTAGCTACATGAGATGTATGTGGGAAGAATGAATCTTTTCACTTTGTTGCAGTCTTATCAACCTGCTTCTGTAGGATAGACAGTGCTTGGGCCAAGGCTATAGTGGTTGCAGTATCCTTATGTTCACCTTTTGAACAGATTGTGAAGAAGCTAAATTTTGTTGTATGAGATACTACCTTGCTGCACTTTTTAGTTGGGACAGTAGTCGTAAACACCTATGGTATCATGTAGAGATGACCCCCCCAGAATAACAATGACACAGCGGGGTCGAGACTCATAGATAGCATGGCACTTCCACATATATGGATGGCTCAAGAGAACATCACAGACATTCAGTGGGGAAACATCATATAATACCTCATCCTTGAAGGGTTGGATGTTGTATGACAATCGAAACTGTTGACTGACACATAGATCCCGTCCTTGACGAAGCCACCCGATGTTGTATGGTTGTGGGTGTGGTGTTTTCGACGATCCCAAATGTTGGACGGCCTCTACTAAGATGAGGTTCTTTTGTCTTTCGCTATCAACAATCAAATGCAGCGGGGTCCCCTTCACCCACATCTGTGAATGAAAAAGGCACTCCCTCTCTTTAGGATCTATTGGTTCTTCTGGTTGAATTGTTGTGGTCACGACAATAGCAGTGGGGTCTGCGTCAGTGATCTTTCTTTTGTCAGTATTTTCTTAATCAGGGTTCGGCTCCTTGTCTTTGATTTCGACCACCAATGATTGTTTTGAGCAACATTCATCGGTGTTGTGCCAGGGGATTTTGTGGAAATCACACCATTTTCTGGTGTCATTCTTTTTCTTCCCGTGACCCTTCTTTTCCTGTGTCTTGGACTAGTTTTCGGGAGACTGTTTGTTAGGTCCGTGTTTATCATACTTTGGTTGTTGTGGATTTGCAAACCCAAACTCTCATTTGTTCCGGTGCTTAAATTTTTGCTCGATTTTAACAGCATGTCAATAAGCAGCACTGAGTGATGAGATGTCCAAAAAATCTATTTCAGTTTGGATGTATCTATGTAGAGCCCCATGGTATTTCAGAACCAAATGTCATTCGGATTCTTTGATACCCAACTTGGTGTGCAAGGTATGGAAGGTATTGGTGAAATCTGAACTACTTGCCCCTCTCTTGTCGCAGTGTGGTCCATCTCATATACTGCTCCTCATAGGTTCTAACAGAGTAGTATTGTTCCTTTACTGCATCCACAAAAGAATCCTAAGTGGGATCGGCCCCATATATTCCAGACTCTTATGTGGAAATCTGCTCCCAGTAAGTTTCCCACCAATGTTTGACATGGGGGAGAGATTTAAGGAGTGCGAAGGTGATCTTTTCCCTGTCGAAAAAATGGTGAACATATAAATAACCTTCTAACATATTTAACCATTTGTCTAGGGCATTCACATCTACCTGACCTTAAAATACAAGAATATAAAAATTAGCCTGTACCTTGAAAGGAGAGGTTCTTCCAAAGTGGTTGTTTGATGAAGATGCACTTGTTGTTATCGACAGGCATTGAAGGATGTGGGAAAAAATCTCCATCATTTCATCCCTTTGTCGCGTGAGAGCTTGCTCAAGCAACAAATTGATAGAATCGTCTGCTCCGTCGTTTTTATTTTCTTCCGCTATGGAGATTTTCTTAGCCGTGCAAGAGAGATTGTCTTCAATAGAGACAAGATCGAGACCCAACTTACTATACTCGGACCTCGTCGGGGACATGCACTAAAAAAAACAATCAAGAGCAGCTTACTCTAACACCACTGATCTGGATTATTTTCGGTACAAAATGAGAGTGGAGATATAATAAATAAATGTACATAGATATATAGGATATCTAATATTATAACAGAAATGTATCAGAGATGCAACCATAAACACAGATATACAATAATACACAATTTTATATTAATGAGAAAAAATGTACAAAGACTGTAAAATACAGAGTGAAAGACTCGCTAGAATGGTGGAAACTTATCTCTGGGAAGAGATGTGATGGCTACTCGCATCTGTGAGAAGATGATATTACAATGAGGCTCCAAAGGCCTTTTTATCATAAAGAAAATGTAAGTTTTAAACCTGTGAAGTAAAGCAATGCATATAGATTCTTAAGCAAAACAGAATTTAATCAATGGCTCATGCACAGAGTACACAGAGATTTTATACCGGAAACCCTCAACCGGGAAAACCTTTCTTATATTCATTATATCGAATTTCACCATTCACTATACAATATATACAATGTTTTTAGGTATTTCATAGATACCAAAACCCTGATCCATAAAACCGGGATTATTTTTAGTAAACCGCTAAAAATAGAAAAAAACGCCCAAAAAATAATTTCGGGGCGCTGCCCCGATGCCGAACGTTGTGCGTAACCAAGGGGGGGCATACCTGCCCCCCTTTGGAAAGCGCCCGGCACACACGGCATGAACAGAGCACTACTACAAGGGATCGTTAGACACAGTTGTCATATATGATGTGCCCACACACACACAGGCAAAGAATATAACGCATACCCAACAAAAAATCCAAAACCCCAACCCCGGAAGATGAAAAGCCAACAGTTTTGTGGACCCCGTTTTGGGTAGTTTCATGTATCAACTTTTCGGGGGCGTAACTTTGGCATACGATCTTCGTTTGGGGTGCATGATAGCTCGTTGGAAAGGTATCGTCGAGGAGATTCATTTTGGGGGATTAATTAGAGCTTTCAACTATCATTGAGAAGCCAAATCCTGAAAAATATTCATTTAGGCCCTCAAAATGGCCCGGGAAGTTAAAAACTGTTAAAAATAGTAAATTACCAAAATTGCCAGAAAACTATTTTGAGCATGTTGGAAAAGGTGGGTGGCCACCGATATCCACCTAGATCAATGAGTTTTTGGTTATGCCATTTGGACTTATTAATGCACCTTCAACATTTTAAAGCTTGATGAATTCTATTTGCAAGCCCTTCCTAAGAAAATTTGTGTTAGGAATTTTTGATGACATATTAATCTACAACAAGTATTGGGAAGAGCATGTACAACGTGTTGACAAAGTATTACAACTATTGGAAGAGAAAATACTTTATGCAAAGGCTTCCAAGTGTGCCTTTGGGGTTCAAGAAGTGGAATATTTGGGTCAAATTGTATCTTATGAAGGTGTAAAAGTGGACCCTAACAAAATTAAGGCTATGAGGGAATGACCAATTCCCAAAAGCTTGAAGAATCTTGGAGGATTCTTAGGATTGACAGTCTATTACCATAAGTTTGTCAAGAACTATAGTAAAATAATAGCACCTCTAACAACATTATTAAAGAAGGAAGCATTTTCTTGGATTGAAGAAGCAACCAAAGCTTTTAAAAAACTTGAGGCTATGTGTACAACTCTCATCCCGCCCACACCTAAATTTACAAAAACATTTATTGTGGAGTGTGATGCCTCGAGCCATGGAATTGGTGCAATTTTAATGCAAGAAGGAAGGCCCCTTGCCTTTGAGAGCAGCCAACTTAAAGGGAAAAAAATAGTCAAACCCATTTATGAAAAAGAAATGTTGGTCATACTACATGCATTTCAGAAATGGTGCCCTTACCTAATAGGAAGACACTTTAAAGTAAAAACAGATCATGATAATTTGAAGTACTTCTTGGAGCAATGATTATCTTCAGAAGAGCAACAAAAATGTGTTACAAAGATGTTGGGTTATGATTTTGTAATTATCTATAAAAAAGGGAAACATAATGTTGTGGAAGATACCCTTTCAAGGAAAGAAGAAGAAATAGAAGCAAGATAAAGAGGTATGCAAGATCATTCAACAACTACAAGAGGATCCTATTTTAATAGATAATTTTTTATGGAAGAATGATTTGCTATTTTTTTTCATGTGGTTCATGGCACCGG